>JAXCLQ010040933.1:0-12334 GCA_035584115.1 Cedrela odorata | reverse complement strand
GATACGTTGGAAGATTTTTATACCATTTTTTTCATCGCATTAGACATTTCAAAGCTTGAGCAATGAACATCAAATTTTCAAAAGTTGATTTTGTAAGAACTTTAAACTACTCTTCTCAAATATTTAGTTTGTTTAAATGACTTAAAATCTAAGTTCATTCTAAATTTTAGTTAAGCCCTCAGTTCTTTTATAATTTTAACTAAAAACTTAACTTTTGAATGAAATTGTTCCCGAGTCATGTTTATGTTTTCTTTGTTCAAGTAAAATGAGAAAGATAGTGAAGAAGAAGAGAAAAGAAAAAAAAAACTGAACATATTTATACGTGATTTTTGTTACAATGCATGATAAACATGTTAATCAAATGTAGATTAGTGAGAAAACATAGTGTTAATTTATGGAAAATTGTAGGATGAAAGTTCTAGACAAATTCCTGGAAATTTTGATAGTGTTGAGGGATTTCAGTTAATGAACTAAAATTTTTTGACAAATTCATAAAACCTGACTCAAAGATAATTTCATCCAAAAGTTAAGGTTTTTTTTTTATTAAGATTATAAAAAAATTTAAGAGTTGGGCAAAAATTAAAAATGGGCTTAATTTTTAGGCTATTTAAGATTAAAACCTTAATATTTAAAGGCATTATAACTAACGAGTAAAGATAACAACAGATCGGGTATGAGGCAATGATTGTCTTCCTGTCTCCATTTTGGTTGGCATATCTTTCCAACAATATTAAATATAAAAAGATTATTTACTTTTTTTTAATGTAAAGTATTGGTGAGAAGCTTTCCTCACAGCAATATATCTTCTTAACAGACTTTTCAGTAAAGTGTTGAATGATTTATCTCCCTTTCAAAAGCTATACAACACTCTACTAGATTATTCTTTTCTAAGAGTACTTGGTAGTGCCTGTCATCCATATCTTAGGTGTTACAACACTCACAAGTTAAATTTTCACTCTTCCAAATGTGTATTTCTAAGATATAGTCTTCCTTACAAGGGATACAAATGCTTACATGTATTAGGAAGAGTCTTCATTGCTAGGAGTGTAGTGTTTAATGAAAATCAATTTTCATTTCAAGAATTTACAAATGTTTCAACTGAAAATCCTTCAAATTTTGTACCTTATATGTCATCCATAATTCTTACTGCTTCTAGTTCATCTTCTTTTCCATCAATGTCTTCCTCTCTGCAATCCTTATCTCTTGTCATGCCTTATTTTTAAAGCACACATGATTCATCTTCTCAACAAGCACAAGTACTTCTTTCCTGCTTCAGCCATCAATACTACTCCATTAAATACCCATCCTATGCAAACAAGATCAAAACATGGGATCTTCAAACCCAAAATTTATCTTGCAAATTCATTATCTTCAAATTCAGAACCTAAGATAGCAAAACAAGTATTGCAAATTCCTATCTAAAAGGCTACCATGCAGGAAGAATTTGATGCACTTTTTAGAAACAACATATGAGAGCTTGTTCATTTTTCTCCTCAGTACAAAGTGGTTAGTAATAAATAGATATTCAGAATTAAACACAAGTATAATGGATCTATATCTAAACTCAAAGCAAGACTAATTGCTAAGGGATTCTTGCAGACACTTAGTGTAGACTTTTTTTACACCTTTAGCCTTGTTGTCAAAGCCTCCATTGTCAGAATAATCTTGAGTTTAGCTGTCTTAAATGGCTGGTTAATTCGATAAATTGACATCAACAATGCATTCTTCAATGGCAGCATTTCAGAAGCAATTTTCATACTCAACCAGAAGGATTTATTGATGCTAGATATCCTCATCACTTATGTAAGTTGAAGAAAGCTTTATGTGGCTTAAAACAGGCTCCAAGAGCCTGGTATGATAAACTAAAGGATACTCTAGTTATTTGGGGATTCTAGAATTCTAAAGCTGATACATTTTTGTTCTACAAACACATTGCTTCTTCTATGATTCTAATTCTCATTTATGTTGACGATATATTAGTAATAAGTCCACACAAATCTATTGTAGAGTCATTTATTACCAAACTGAGCAAAGATTTTGCTTTGTAAGATCTTAGTCAACTTGATTTTTTCTTGGACATTGAGGTTACATATACATCAATTAGTATTCATCTATCACAGACTAAGTATATCTATAATCTTCTTATTTGGGCAAATATGGCTAGATGCAAAGGCTGTGAAACTCCAATGACTATAGGTGCTAAATTATCTAAATTTGATGGTGATCCTCTTCTTGACATTTTATTATATAAGAGTATAATAGAAGGCCTCCAATATGTCACACTAGCATGACTTAAGATAGCATTTTCCATAAACAAGCTCAACTAATTTCTTTCTGCTCCAACTACAACACACTGACAAGCTTGCAAACGAGTTCTCAGGTAGCTTACTATGGTCTTCAATTTACTATGGGAGGTTAGTATGATATTCAAGCCTTTGCAGATGCTGACTAGGCATGTGACAGTGATGATAGAAAATCCATTGGTGCATATGCCATCTACTTTGCTGGTAACCTGGTTTCTTGGTCTTCAAAGAATCAATAGGTTGTTTCTCGATCAAGTACAGAAAGTGAATACAAGGCCCTAGTAACTGCTTTTGTTGAAATTTCATAGATTCAATCCTTACTTGGAGAATTATGATTTCCTCTTTCATCTACTCCCAACCTTTGGTGTGACAATCAAAGTACTGCTACGCTAGCTCAAAATCTAGTGTTTCTTGCTCGTTCCAAGCACATTGAGCTTGATTTGCACTTCATTTGGGACAAAAGTAGTAAGCAAGAATTTGGAAATTAGATATATTCCCAATGACGAACAAGTTGCCCATATTTTAACTAAAACTTTATCCTTGTCTCGGTTTTCTTATTTATGACACAAGCTCAAGGTCGTTTCTCACCTTTGTGTTTGAAGGTGGATGTCAAGAAAACAGAGCATTAGCACCATGGATGAATAGTATTAGTAATCAAGAAAGCAATGAACGAATCAACAACGTTTCTAATAGAATTTGTTGATAGCAAATCTTAGCTCATTAAGTCATGTTAGTTGGTATGCTAGGCTGGAAGAGTTAGTTAAGTTGAGGTGGGAAAATAACAAAAAATTAGTTAAGCTTAGTTGGCAAGATACAGCTATAGAATTTAGAAATTTTCAGATTCCATTTCACTTGTACAATTTTGTATCTCGTGCATAAATTTGTATTGTATTCTGAAATGTAAATAGTGAAGAAAGAGTTCAATAAAATGAAATGTATTGATTTTCAACTCTCTCCTGTGATATTACATTTTCTTGGTAAACAAACAAGTGATATTACTACATTTTCTAACTGAGATCGTCTCTAATTCCGTCTTCATGTCATCACTCTTGACTTCTTTGTCAAAGAAGGATCATTATTTTCATCTCTATCACAACCCTATTCTCGTTAGTAAATGGTAAGCAATACTCACTTTATTATTGATCACAAAGCATATGATAAATTAAGCTAGAATAGTGGCTGGTTTTTAGCAAATGATTCTGCTTCTTGCATAGGAATATATTACATGGAAATTTCCCTAGGTAAGTTAGTTTTATTGCTGCTTGCAATGTATGTACAACTAGCTAATACATTAGTGAAATTATGTGATATGTATACAAAAATATAAACCTGATGTACAGAAAATATACACTATGTTCTTCATTTTTGCTTCAACGATTGAATTAGTATTATGAATACAAATATTAACATCTGAAATTTCATCAAATGTTAGGCCAAACATGGTGATTTATTTAATGTCCATTGTAATATCTGAAACAAAGACTTACTAACTACCTTGAAATCATGGCAATGCTTTCTCTGATTTTCTTGTTGTTTCATATAAAAACAATTTCAGATATGGTTAAATATTCATTTATGCTATTTGATTTTAACTTCTAAGATCTTACTGTAAAAATTTGTCGAGTATATTATCCATTTGCAACACATCCAATTGTATGCATAAAAGAGATACTATGTATTTGTCTGCAACACTCAGTACAAATATTTTAACACGCGTAAGAGAGAGGTATTTAGGGATGATTGGAATTAAGGTGCTGTGACTTTAAATTTACAGCTATTGTAGAATGCAATCACTAGTTGCAACAATAAAAGGAGAGTTATTTAATAAACATTAGGTGTTAAGTTAAAGAGGGTTCTTATCAAATAGTTTTTAACTGATATACTTCTAAAATTAAGCAGAAACGCATCAGTGACAAACATGCCCTAAGAGTTATCTGGTTGGAGCAAGAGGGCTTTCTATTGCTTGTGGAGATAAACCTAACAATTGGATATGGATTTCTCATCTACCAGAGCCTAGGTAATTGTCTACTCTCATTATATATATTTGCATGTTTCATAGCTCATATGTTGGCTTTCCCCTTTTTGTTGCTTCTGTGTGTATTAACATGTGCTACAATTCATATAAAATCACATTGGTAATCCATAAATAGAGCAGTAGTACAGTAAAAATTATGGGATTGTGGTATTTCTACTTAACGAAGCTAAAGAGGAATTAGGAATAATTTCTTGAAGAAAATTGGGGCCGTTTTTTTTATTTTCTATTTTATTCGCAATTTGTAGGCTACTAAACCATGACTTAAAGCATGCCAAACGAAAAATATTGATACAAAAATGCAAAATATTTTATAATTAAAAGTGTATTATAGCAATTAAAATATCAAAAAAAATAGACAAATTATTCAAATTAACAAAATAATTTCTTAAAACGAGATTTTCGCAAAAATTTTTAAAATCAGTGGTGTATACTTTGACCAATCTTTAAAAGTGTTTATATCCTTTTTCTAGTTTTATCTATGTACAATTACTTGCATAAATCACTCACAAGTTGATGTCTTAACTTTTTTTGTCCATTTTGTTCAATTCTTATACAAACTTTCTATTCAAAGGAATGATATATCTATTCTTAAATGAATGATAAATTTTATTATTTTCAAAATAATTAACTACCCCCATCAAATTAATTAACTAACCAACTTCACACATAGATCACAAAATGTAACCTCATTTTTAAAAAAAATTATAATAATAAAATAAAATCTCTTAAATTCAAATATTTTTAAAAAAAATTTTAGAAATAATTGAGATATATTACTCCATTTAAAATATAGGTGCAGCTAAAAACTGTATAGTAGTTTAGTATTCAGTACGATTTAGGAGTCATAATATTATAGAATATTATAATGCACCTTTAGCTTTAAACATGGCTTATGTGCACTCTCATGTGTCCATTGCAGAATCCAAAGCGGTCCTGCCACTCTTTCCCTTTTGCCAAGTTAAACAGAAGGAACATGGACTTATTGTAGGAAAATCAAGAAGATACACACAGCAAAAATTAAAATTTTTCTTAATTCTCCCTATCCTTTTTTAGGCATGGTTTATAATAAATATTAATAAAGAATATCAAGAATATTAGTATGGTATGTGTTATACACCAATAAAATCTTAAATTTTTATTGAATTTTTAATAGTTCTTAACTTTTTAAGTTCTCTGTGAAGAATCTGTAGCCTCTTTTAAGATTTTATTATATAACTTTCAATACAATTTTGATTTAAAAGACATCTGTATCAAAATTTTTCATGGAATATAAATTTGTAAATTTTTTCAGTCTTCTTTCCGAATCTTTTTGAATAGTATCAATAAAATATTAGAGTCACAAGTTATGGTCAAACTATGAAAACTGTCAAAATTTCTTTTATGGATCAACCACTAAATTATGTGTTCGTTTATAGTAATCCACATAAGGTAAAGAATTAAAATTTTAAATTATTTTTCTAAATTTTAATTATGTAGAATATTTTTTTTTTTAATGTTAGTTCTTGAAAAAAGATAAATTCGAGTTTAATTATTTAAGAATTTTAGCAATGATAAAAGATTTTCTCTCAACTCTCGAAAAGAAATTATCTCTCAATTTATTCTAATGATTAATAAGTTAAAAGAGGTTTAAATAAGTTTCATATTTTAACTTTTTAAATCTTAATTTATGTAAAAACTAAATGAATTTCTAATCTTAATAGTAATTCTATTTAAAATAAATATTATTTGATTAATCTAATTAATTAAACAATATCATTCTATTCAAATTAAAAATCTATAATTAAATATAAATACTTTACATAATTATAATTTAATCCTAATAATTTTCAAGATTATTAAATAAACACTTCAAAATTATGACATTAACAATTAAGTCGTTAATTTTTTATCTACACAATTTAATCTTAATTCTTCACTACCTAGGTAAATTAACAATTAATTTATCTTTAATTAAATTAACTCCTCAATCAAGAAACAATTTTTATAGATTAAGAGTGACATCTAACAATACATAATGACCCCTAATTGAAAAAAATATTAATTAATAAAATATATTTTATAAATGATTACCGTATGATACAATTTTTTACCATAATCATATTTCGCCTTGATCTAAAGTATGAAAAGTGTCAACTCCAATAATTATGGTTGTAGTAATATTGCCTTAAGCTGATAACTTACAAATTAGATATTCTAAAACCCTTTTTGGAATAGTCTCACCATAGACATGAATTTACATTATCACTTATGCAACACATACTTAAATTAGAGTATCTTCTCTAATTATTAAGAGTGACGAATCATTTATTAATCCCTTATAACTTACGTATGCTTCTCATATTGCCCAATCACTATCCTATGCATAATCTCTTTTCGGACGACGGAGATATAGTGTTAAACATATATGATCCATACACTAAATACCATAGATATCTATAATCTAAGGATTAGTTATATCGTCGATATTAAGAGAATTACTATAAACACGTAGATAATCACTCTATATGGATTCTTTTATGAGCCAGCTCGATGTACTTGTTCTTTAATAAGCATCCATTTGTTAGATTAAGTGAACACATTCAATAGTAACCTATGAGATTGATTACATACATTCACTAAGATAGAAGTCATAACAGATGTCAGTTTAAACTAGATATATTAACGTCCTAATATTGATAATTCTACAACTGTAAATATTTAAAAATAACGGAATATCATATATCAATCAAATTAACTTATCTAAGTGTTATTTTATGAATTTTATCATATAAGAAGTTTTAAATACAAAACATATACTTATAGATAAAATTATCAATATATTAATTAATATAATAATATTATTTTATATATAAGTATGATTGGACGATTGACCTGGGATACTGTTCACCCAGTCTAGGCCAGTTCCAGGTCCAAAATTCGAGCCATGCTAGTTCCATTTGTTTGAAACTAGAGGCCCGACAGTAACATGCTTGAAACCATTTGAGCCCGTTACCCTGTGAACCAATGGGTTGAACCACTGAGCTGGACCGGTTCAACCCGTTAGTTCAAAAAAAAAAAAACAGAAGAAGTTAGAAGCAGGCCCAAAATTGAATCGGACTGGCTTGACCTAATTTCTCTCTTCGACCTGTTACGCCCCCAAACCTGAACTCAGACCCAAAAAAATGGGCTCCCAACCTGACCTGAATCGGCCTAAAGCCGCCGAGTTGGGCCACGTTAGCCATTTTAATGATTTTATGAATCACTGCTTAATGTTTACACTCAAAATTAGTTGATATATTCTCTCACAAATAATTTGAGAGAAAGTTACTAGCAACAAAATTCTCAATTAGAAGATGAATTTATCAGATCAATTACGTGGTTACATCTATGATTAGTGATAATTATTTCTTAAAGTTTAAAACTTTCAGATTTTATTACTGATCACTTGGCATATGAATACGATACGTACGTTTTTTATATCTATTCTAATCACATTAGACCTTTTCAAAGCTTGATCAATAAGCACTAAGTTTTCAAATTTTGATTTTGTGACTTTGTCCCATAATATTTAGGAAAAAAAATTTCAAATTAGCAATATTTATAAATTAATTTACCAAATTAGTCACCTTCGTAATATTTTTACTAAACAAACTAAAAATATAAAATTTGGACAAAAATGCCCTCCATTCCAAAAAAATTAAACAAATTTTTCTTTTTTATTTTTTTTTTAATTTTAACTGGATCCCATGGAATTAATGAATAATAACAAAATATTTTAATTTATACCTACAAATTTTGTTTGTTTCGATCTCAGTATGCAAGACATTAAACTATTTTACAACTATTTATTAATTATAAAAATTTAAAAGCCCATTAAATATTTTTATAATTTCGGGCCATTTAATAAAAATATCTAATGGACTCTCATTCTTTTGTAATTAACAATAATGACTAAGTGTTTTAAAATCTTGCATATTGGTTGAATTCAAAGTTTATTCAAAGGCAAAAATGTTGTACCAATATAGGAGACTTTAAAATAATTTATTATTATTAATTAATTTCATAAGTATTGAGAGCCATTCAAAATTTTTAAAATTTCGATCTATTTGAAAATTTTCATTTTACACTTATGATCCAAAACTGAGTTTGGATTACACGAAACTGTGATAGTGTGATGGAAACTGAAATCTCTATTACAATTCTATGATAATAATTTCCATAATTTCTTTGGCAATAATTTTTTATATTTTTTGAACCAAATCAACCACTAAACATAATAAAAAGTAACAAATTGTAAACACAACCAAATCAACCAAACTACTAAAAAAAAAAAATCAAGTGCGTGGAAATATGTATTATATAAAAGTAAAAAAAAAAAATATATATATATATATATAATAAATTTGTTATATTTGATTGATTTAAGGGTGTTTTAATTCAAAAATAAGAGTTTTGATTTGTTTAGTAAAATAATTATAAATATAATTATTTTAATAAATTAGTTAATGAAATATTAAAGGCATCATAACTCGCTAGTGTGTTGTGAGTTGTAAAGAGAAGAAATCGAATTCAGACAAAAGTAAAACATGGACATCACTTCCATTCTGCCGGAAGAGTGCGTTTCCCACATCATCTCTCTTACATCTCCAAGAGATGCATGTAGATTAGCAGTAGTATCTCCTGTAATCAAATTATCTGCAGATTCCGATGCCGTCTGGGAGAGGTTTCTGTCGTCCGACTACCAAGAGATCGTCTCCAATTCCGTCCACTCGTCTTCACTCTTGACTTCTCTGTCAAAGAAAGATCTTTATCTTCATCTCTGTCACAACCCCATCCTCGTCGGTAATGGCACCATGGTAAGTAATACTCACTTTATTATTGATCGCAAAGCATATGCTAAATTAAGCTGGAATATTGGCGGGTTTTTAGCAAATGATTCTGCTTCTTGCATAGGAATATATTACATGGAAATTTCCCCAGGTAACTTAGTTTTATTGCTGTTTGCAATTTATGTACAACTAGCTAATATATTAGTGAAATTATGTGATATGTGCACAAAAATATACGCCTGATGTACAGAAAATTTACACTTTGTTCTTCTGTTTTGCTTCGACAATTGAATTAGTATTATGAATACAAATATTAACACTGGAATTTTCATCAAATGTTAGGCCAGACACGGTGGTTTATTTATTGTCCATTGTAATATCCGAAACAAAGACTTGCTAACTACCTTGAAATCATCGCAGAGCTGTCTTGGATTTTCTTGTTGTTTCATATAAAAACAATTTCAGATATGGTTAAATATTCATTTATGCCATTTGATTTTAACTTATAAGTTCTTAATGTAAAAATTTGTCGTGTATATTGTCCATTTGCAACACATCAAATTGTATGCATAAAAGATATACTAAGTATTTGTCTGCAACACTCGGTACAAATCCTTTAACACTTTTAAGAGTGAGGTATTTAGGGATGATTGGAATTGAGGCGCTGCGACTTTAAATTTACAGCTATTGTAGAATGCAATCACTAGATGCAACAATAAAGGAGAGTTATTAATAAACATTATGGTTATGTAAAAGTGGGTTTCTATCAAATATTTTTGAACTGATATACTTCTAAAATTAAGCAGAAACACATCAGTGACAAACAAGAACTAAGACTTGTTCATCAATCAAGTCATTGTTTGTATCTCTTCTTTGAAAGTATAGAAAGGCTAACATTGTTGTTCCTTCGCAGAGCTTTGCACTGGAGAAAGAGAGTGGGAAAAAATGTTACATGATTGGGGCAAGAGGGCTTTCTATTGCTTGGGGAGATAACCCTAGCAATTGGATATGGATTTCTGATCTAACAGAGTCTAGGTAATTGTCTACTGTCTTTATATATATTTGCTTGCTTCATTGTTCATATGTTGGCTTTCCCCTTTTTGTTGCCTCTGTGTGTGCAGTAACACGTGCTACAATTCATATAAAATCACATTGTTAATCCATAAATAGAGCAGTAGTAGAGTAAAAATTATGGGATTGCGGTGTTTCTACTATGTTTTGAAAACAAATTGAAATAGTGTTTGATAACAGCCATTTTTATTGAGACTATTTGTTTTTTCATAAACATTTGACATTTAATGTTTCATCTCACCGTCGCTGTGGCTTTAAAGTCACTGCACATCAATACCAAATGAAGCCAAAGAAAAAAAGGTATATCACTTCAATACCAAACGAAGCCAATGAGAAACTAGGAATAATTTCTTGAAGTTTGGGGCCATCTTTTTTTTTTTTTTTTCTATTTTCTTCGGCATTTGTAGGCTATTAAACCATGATTTAAAGCATGCCAAACAAGAAATATTAATACAGAAAGGTAAAATATTTTGAACTGTGAATTAAATATCTCTACAAACCAAGTCAATCTTCGAAATTCTACCTAACTTTCAGTATTCTATACGAGTAATCGGTATCTTTTGACTTGTTGCAAATGCTTGGTAGTTCTTTAATAATGATGCATGCATATGTCAATGCAATTAATTGTAGGTTCCCTGAAGTTGTTGTACTCAAGCTTGTGTGGTGGTTTGATGTCAAAGGAAGAATAGAGACAAACCTTTTGTCCTCCCAAACGACCTATGCAGCTTACCTTGTGTTCAAGTTTCCCGAGTACAGATATGGGTTTGAAAGAAGACCTATAGAGCTGGGCGTGTACCTCGAGGGAAGCGATAACGGGGAAAGACGTAGAGTTTTGCTAGATCCTCCAACAAACATGCCGCGGCTATCTCAAGACAGAGGAGATCATGGATGGATGGAGATTGAGATGGGTGAATTTTTCAATGAAAATGGCGATCATGGAACGTTGGTGTGTAGTGTATTTGATTTTTATAGCTTCAGCTCTAAGAATGGCATCATTATTCAAGGAATTGAGCTTAGGCCTAAAAATGGTTGATAGATTGAATTACTTCTGTGAAAATGTTAATGTCAATATGTATTCAAACTCTTTAGATGTTGTTAACATGCTACTTCTAAGACATAACTTGTATTAATTACTGATGTTAGAGCATATTGCTTTATATACGAAATTCAAATCTTATTTCATATGCTATTACTACTAGAATTTTTGCAATACTAACACACTATTATTGACGCAATAGTCTCGTAATCTTGCATTTTTACCTCAATACACGAGCATATATATCTTCAATTAATTCAATGTATACACTCAATTAAAGGTGGGGACTTTTGAATTGAACTGATTTAAATAGATCAATTGAAAAAATCATTAGATCAATTTCGATTTAAAAAAAATTAAACTGATAAATTTTTGTTTGATATTCGATTTGAAATTGGTCTAAATCTTAAAATCTAATTATTTTAAAATTTATAAATTATTTATATATTTATTATTTTAATAAATAAATAATTACTCATTTAAATTTAATCAATATAAATTTTAAAATATAACTTTTAATTTTGAATTTAGAGTCAATAAAATCAAAAATATTTTTTAACTATTAGTTTAATTTAAATTATTGAACCAAATTAAATTGAACTGACATTTATCGGTTAATTTAGTCTATTTATTTTTTTATTATCTATTTGTATCCATTTGGTGACATTTATCGGTTAATCCAAAATACTAACATAAAACGTGCTTCAGTCTTCTACTATATATTTGGCACACCTTACCCTATTTAAAGTGAGTGCAAAAGTTTCAATTTTGTAGTGTTTCGATCAAGAGATCAAACACTACAAAACATTCAAGAATGATTTCTTTCATCAAAATAGTTACGTTGTTACTAACTCTTGTTTTTCCAGACACGTTGTTCACGAGCAATGGTAGTTTCCTCAGTCCTAAAGCACATGTTAGAATCGTGAATCAATTAGGAGGTGGGTTAGATCTGAGCGTTCATTGCAAGTCGAAAGAAAATGACCTTGGTGAACATTTGCTCCATCAAAACGAGAGTTATTCATTTGTTTTCCACGATGACCTTTTTTTGGAGATACTCTATTCTTCTGTGGTTTTACGTGGA
>JAXCLQ010040922.1:3803-22010 GCA_035584115.1 Cedrela odorata | reverse complement strand
ATTTAAGCTATTAAAATTTAATTTGTGTTATCATTTAATTTAATTAATTTGTGTGTTAATTATTTTATTTATTTTTTAAAATTGTGCTATTAATTAATTCACTTAATTTGGAATTCTATATTATTAATTAACATTGTGTTAATTGTTTTAGTTAATTAATTTAATTTCTTTAAATTTGTGTTATTATTTAGTTTGTTTAAATTTGTGTGTTTTTATTTAAGTTATTAATTTAATTTCTTTAAATTGTGTTATTATTTAATTTTCTTAATTTGTGTGTTTTTATTTATTAGATTTATATTACATTAATATTAAATTTAAAAAATTACGTTGACTCTTTAAAAAATGGCACATCATTTCTCACAAAGATCACATGAATTTCCTTGGGAAGGCACAATATCCCCCTATTAACAATTTGAAAATACACAACAAAATGAACAAATTTTTAATACCAATTTAGAATCTACCACAGCTAACACTAGTCAAAGTAGGCAACCTAGGTCAAAAATATGGATTTTTTAAAAAAAAAATATTGAAGAAGATAAAGTTATATATAAAATTTATGGTAAAATGTATACATATAAAAAAAGTGACGGTTTAGGAACTCTTAGTAGACATGTAAAAAAACAACACACATAATATTTATAAAATTTATAACAACAAAGTCAAATTAGAACAATAAGTAGAATTGTAGATGGTGATTTTAGATTTAACCCTACCGAGTCAAGAGACTGTCATTAAATGATTGGTCTTAAATGATCAACTATTCATAGAGAGTGAATCTCCAAATTTCATAAAAAATAATGCAATCACACTGGCCAGCGTTTAAAAAAATTCCAAGGACAATTGTTAGAACACATGCATCAAAAAACTTTAATGAAATGAAAAATACTTTGATTGCTATATTAGAATCTAGTAATTGTTCGTTTTCATTAATTTGCGACAATTGGAGGGTTGTCAATGGATTGTACTATATTTGTGTCACATGCCATTGGATAGATGACGATTGACATTTAAACAAAAGAATTGTAGGTTTTAAACTATTTGAATTTTCACACAATGCAATGGCCATATGTAGAGCAATCATGTCCGTTGTACATGAATTTAGGATTACAGATAATTTTTTTTTGTATTTCATTTGATAATGCATTGAATAATACCACTGCAATTTTCTTAATAAAAAATACAATTAAACCAGTCTTAGATGAAAAATTTCTTCACAACAGATGTGCTTACCACATATTGAACCTATATGTGCAAGATGGTTATGAAATAATAAAACCAGTAATTGAAGCAATTAAAACTGTTGTTCACCATATAAAATCAATTCTAGCTAAATACCAACAATTTAGAGAATTGTGCCGTGAACACGAATTGCAGGCTAAAAAATTGATTCTAGATGATTCAATTGGGTGGAGCTCTACCTATGATATGCTCCGAAGTGTTTTACCTTACCATGTTCTAATAATGGAATTTTAGAACAATAATTTGATAAGACACGAAATAACACATGAACATTTTGAGGTTACACATGTTATCTCCCAATTTTTAAAAACATTTAAAGAAGTTACATAATTATTATCAAGACAATACTACATAACAACACATTACGTAATTCCCACATTAGGTAGTATTTTTTTTTTGTATTTAAAAAATATATAAAACATTCTAGATTCGCTAAAGTAATGTCGACTACAGTAAACAAATTTAGAAAGTATTACAATGTTATGCCTCTTTTATACAATATTGCCCTTTGCTTGGATCCATATATTAAAGATTTTGGTTGTGAAACTTTAATAGAAAAATTTTACACTTTTCTATATCCTAATGAACCTGAAAATTTATCATTGAAACAATTACATGTATACAAACTTATAAGGATATTTTATCAGTAAATTTATCAAATATTTATCACATATTCCAGATTGAGTGTTCTGTAGGGACTTCAACCACTGCCGACCGGGAGGGCTTTTCTTCCTCTTCTTCTGCTCCCATAATTACCAGTAGCAATTGGAATTCTTATGCAATCGTAAAGAGACTAAGAACAATGTGAACATCGTTCAACAGGCTATCATACTATATGCAAGGTCTACTGATGGACAATGAAATAGATTTTGACATCTTAAAGTGGTGGAAGAATAATTGTAAGACTTATCCCATTTTAGGAAAAATGGCATGGGACCTTCTTACGCCACCAGTGTTAACGGTTTCATCAGAAAGTGCATTTAGTTTAAGTGGACGAACGTTGGATGATCAAAGAAGTAGAATGGCACCGAAAACTCTTGAGATGAGAATGTGGTTCAGAGAATGGCCAACAAAGAAAGGAGGAGACAACAACTACAACATAATCATCTCCATTGGTTGATTTCAATAATGAATAGGAGGAGGAAGAGGAAGAATAAGATTGAAGAA
Source organism: Cedrela odorata (assembly GCA_035584115.1). Lineage (NCBI taxonomy): Eukaryota > Viridiplantae > Streptophyta > Magnoliopsida > Sapindales > Meliaceae > Cedrela > Cedrela odorata. The sequence continues at coordinate 19,601 of JAXCLQ010040922.1, read as the reverse complement.
TGACAATTGACGAATAAAAGGTAATTAGGATTTAAATTTATTGTTTTACAAAAATAATGAGGTAAGACCTAATATCCCCCTCTTTGTAATATTTATTTTAATTAATTTGTTATATTTTTATTATTATTTATTATTATGAGGTATAACTGAATATAATAAAATTTACGAGGTTAAAGTTGAAATGTCTCCCTCATTGTAATTTTTTTGTTTAATTAATAAAATTAGACGCCGTGAAAGGTGATTTTTTTTAATAATTTAAATTGTGTTATCATATTTCTTTTTGTCACAATAATGAAAAAGAAAAAAAGAAATATCCTCATTATGTAAAAGATATTTATTTAATAAAATTATTTTTTTAATTTTACTTTCCAAAAATAACAATTTTAAGAGACATTATAATATTGATCTATTTAATAAAATTACATATAGAAATTAAAATAGAAAATAAATAAAATGACAGGTTCAAGCTAGACAAACCTGGTAGGTTGGGCCCGGAACAAACCCGGACCGGACCCGACCTAGCTCGAAAGCGACCCAATCTAGCCCGGAAGCGACCTGATCTAGTTACTATTCATGAGCCGAGCTGGTTCCATTTTTTTAGACCCATAACTTGACCCGGCCTAAACCCGCTGAGTTGGGCTTGTTAGCCACCACTAATCATACATTTGTTAAGGTTTTCTAGTATAGTAGAAGTGCCAAAAATTAAGTTTGAATCGATATGGATATAAATTTCAAAGTTAGAACAACTTGTTCTTTGAATTTGTCATACTAATTCAAGTTTTGAAACTTGAAGAATGCTATGGAGAACTCTTTCTATGTTTGTCCACAATTGATTTGATCTTACTTGACCTTGGATGTGAGAAATGATATGGTAATTTGCCAAACTTTGCTTCCTCCTTGTTCTCGGCCAAAAGAAGAAATTTGCTTGAATTTAATTCAAATCCAATTGGAATTTCACGGCCACACCTTAAAAATTCCATCCCATTTCACTTTTAAAAAATAATAAAATATATATATATTTTCCATTTTCATCACATGAAAATAATTGAAACCATTCATTTTTCACTTTATATTACATGGCCAAATTTCATCCATATGCTAGCATCTCATTGACTACTTTTTCTCATCATTATTCATACATTTAATTCTTAATAATTAATAAATAAATATATTATTAATTAATTATTATGATATTACCATAATACCCTCTTATAGAATTTACCATAAAATTATTTTATAAAATTTACCATAATACTCTTGAATGAAATATTTTATAATTAAGTGTTTCAACACTTGGAATACTTCTCAATTAAGTTCTTTATCAATTTAGGTGTAACTCAATATGTTCGCTATAAAGTCGACAGTAGACGTACATCAAATTATGAATTAAACTCTATAATTTATTTGATGTTTTGTAAATCATCTCATGATTAATTAAATGAATTAAAAATTTTAATTTATTTAATATTTAATAAATCATCTCATAATTAATTAAATATGTCTACAGACCAAAATCAACATATAATAATATATCATAGCCACCAAAATTATAATGAAGTAGCAAGCTTCAACATGAACCTTTCTATAATCATTTACCATGCAATTCAATCATTCTGTTATACTTGCTCCAATTGGATCAAGGTCATGATTATCTATCAAAACTTTTATATCAAATACTATTTATAATGAACCTTAAGATCATAATTCATTCAGTGTACTGTTATTGAGAACTCCTTCTCAATCCCACATTTCACCTTAGCTAATGATTTCGTGCGTCATATCTTTATTATTCACATAAAGCATACTCCCACAATGTACTAAAGGTGATGGATCATTTATTTAATATTCACATATCTCTATAACTGTCGTACCATACCCAATAACTACCAGTAATGAACCTTATGGTCCTTCTTGAGCTAGTATCAAAATATAGTATTTCACCTATAAGATAAATATAATATTCTCAAGTCTAAGGATCACTTATACTACTGATATAAAGAATGTCTAATTGACAATAATAAAGTACAATTACCATTTAGACATTTTTGCTGTGAGTTAATTCAGTGAATTCATTTTCTAATGAGCACCTACACACTTGCCTTAGTGTTACCACACAAGTGGTTTATGAAAACAATCACCTTTTCAACAAACAAGCATAGTGTGTACTAGTTTATCTGGTACTATAAAAACCTCACTTTATAGTTCTATGACTGAAAATGTTTAAGAATTATACATTTAATATATCTGTTTCATAAGTATTATTTCATCATAATTAGATATTTATTGCAAATATTCTATGGACTTCATCATTATACATATAAACATGTAAATTAATAATAAAAGAATTTGCTATAAAATATTCATTTCATTACTAAAAGAAAAGATTTACAAAAGATAATACCTATCACAACAACTTGTGATTTACTTGTAGAACATAACTCTTACAACTGGTAGGTTCGTAGCATCGCTTGAGTTTCACAATCATAATCATAATATACTCTACGGTCTCGTATCCTCACCGAAATCGTAAAATCATAATCATACCCTGCAGTCTCGTATCATTGCTAAAGTCTCATAATCATAATCATAATCATACCTCGTGACCTCGTATCCTCTCCAGGGTCTCATAATCATAATCACACCTCACAGCCTCGTATTCTTGCTAAAGTCTTGTAATCATAATCCTACAATTTCTCAAATAAATTTACACATCAAATGCTTGACATGAATATCTAAAAGTATCATTTCCTGTCAAATTACTCTTGCACGTGAACAAATGTAACCATACGATTACAATATAATTAATTATACTAAAAGTATATAATAATTCAAAAGTATCCACTCATAGTTCATTAATTAATCTTGAAAATTTTCCTAGTCTTTTAGATTTCACAGTACAATTCACATGTTAGAAATATTTCACAATACAATTCAAAAATTGATAAGTATTGCAAATATGAGAATATAACTATTTTAATTTTATAACTACATCACTTACTTAATTTTTTAGATGTATTTTTAATTTTCTAAACACGTTTTCTGTAACTTTTCTTTTTGTCTACCTATAATTTTTATTTTCCTTTTTTTTATTTTTTTCTTTTTCCTTCTCAGTTTCCTTTGCTCTACTTTCAGTTTTTCTTCTACTTCTCTTTCAATTTCAATTTCAAAAATCAAGTGAATGACACAAGCATGTTAATTTAATATAAATAAGCATCGCCAAACAGACTGCAAAAGGAAAGCTAGCAGTTGGTAAACTGCATTCTTCACCCTTTATGTTGCCATGTGTTACAATCCTTCCCCCTTATAAGAATTTCGTCCTCAAAATTTATGGACATGGTTAAAATAAATTTGGGTATTGAGCTCGCATCTGATCCTCTTGCTCCCACGTAACTTCCTCTACTGCATGACTTCTCCTTAATCCCTTAACTAGTGGGATCACCTTGTTACACAACTTTCGTTCTCTAGAGTTCAATATCTGAGCAATTTCCTCTTCATAGGTTAAGTTATTCCTCAGTTGCACTAGTTGTGATTCTAAAATATGAGAAGGATTAGGAAACATAAAAACCATTATATATACGTGATAATTCTAATGGTAGAGCTAAGCCGTAAGCCATTTCACCAATTCTTTCAATTATCTCATATGAACTCATATATCGAGAACTCAATTTTTCTTTCTTCCTAAATCAAAGTATATCATTCCAAAGAGAAACTGGTAAGAAAACTCGGCCTCCAACAACAAATTCAAGTTTTTTGCATTTATCTGTATAACTTTTCTGTTTATTTTGAGACATTTTAAGTCTATCTCTAATAACCATGATCTTTTTATTAATGTCTTGTACAATTTCTGGACCCAATATTTTCTTTTCCTTAACTTCATCCTAATAGATAGGTGTTTTGTGTTTTCTTCCATTTAAGGCTTCATATGGTGTTAATTGGATATTAGACAAATAATTGTTATTATAAGTAAATTTTATTAGTGGTAAGTATGATTACACATGCTTGAAGCATGTTATTTAAAATTTGAATTGTCCTATCTAATTGTCCATTCTTCTAAGGGTGAAAAATTGTAAAAAAATTCAATTTTGTGCCCATAACATATTATAGACTAAGCCAAGATTTAGAGGTAAACTGATGATCTCTATCATACACAATAGATATTGGTGTTCCATGTAGTCCTACTATCCCACATATAAACTGAGAATTTATCCAGTGAATACGTACTCTAGATAAGTAGAAAATGACCAGACTTCGTAAATCGATCAACAATTACCTAAATACTATCATGACTACGCTAAGTACATGGAAGCCCAACAATAAAGTCCATCGTAATATATTCTCACATTCACTTAAGAATAGGAAGTGATTGAGAAAGTCATGACTAAAAATTGAGAGAGTGATGTAGTTATGATATCACTAGAAACTCATAATATCTATAACAGGTCTTAAAAATAGTTTTAAGTACATTAACTTCTCTAATCTTAAACTGATGATAACCTCCATAGAAATCTATCTTGGAGAAAATTTTAGCACCATCTAATTAATCAAATAAGTCATCAATGCGAGGAAGTAGATACTTGTTATATATCGTGACTTTATTCAACTGTATATAATATATATACAATATCAAGGTTCTGTCTTTTTTCTTTACAAACACTATTGGTGCTGCCAAGAAGATACAATAGGTCTGATGAACTTTTATATACTAATTCTTATAATTGAACCTTCAGTTCTTTCAACTCTGATGGGGTTATTTTAGGTTTCTTAAAAATAGAATTTATACTCAGAATTAAACCAATAGTAAACTTAATCTCTCTATCTAGTGGCAAACAAAAAAGATTTTCAACAAATAATTTTGGAAATTCATTCATCACAGGAATATCCTTTAGCTTTCCTTAAACAGTTTGGGTATCAACAACATGCAAGCAAGACAACCCTTCCTTGACAATTTACTAGCAACAATGGCTAATATTTCATAAGATAAAAGAATTCACCATTCTCCACAAAAAAATAATGTTAGACATATAATCTTTTAAGTGTCACTTCTTTTCGAAAGTAATTAATTGTAACATGATTACTTGCAAGTCAATTCATCCCTAATATAACATCAAAATCATGGATATCCAAAGAAATTAAATCTACCTTCATATCGCAACCACTTACCCTAATGACACATCCTCGAAACACACTCTTTGCCAATAATAAGTCTCAAAGTGGTGTGGTTACCACTAAACCATAATCTAATGGTCTCAACTTTCTATCTATATATATAACAAAAATAAGAGAGACAAGGAAATATGTAGAACCTGGGTCTATCAAAATCACATACCTGCATATGAAGGCGACTTAATTGACTTTTCTGTCTACCACTACTAGTCTTTGTAGTACTAGGTTGTGCTACACTGTCAAACATAGATCCTTCTCTCTGTGATTTCACTGGTCTCAAAGTCTAACTACTGCCACCTTGAGAATATTGTATCCCTCTACCCTGTACTGCAGTGCACTCTCTCCTGATATATGCCTAGATTCTTTGAACTTTAATTTTCTTGCCTAATTGGTTCTCAACCAAATTCATATATAATCTAAAGTAATAAAATGCTTCTAATTTATGGGAGATCAAATAAGTGTGACCAAAATGTCTTAAATCATTAATGAATGTAATAAAATATATCTACATATTTATTAGGCCATAGATGTAAAAGAGGATTAATTGTAATGAAATTTTGGCTCCAGTTCCTCTACCAAATGTTTTTCTAATTATTTTTTCAATTAGACAATTTTACATGTACGCATTTTAAATTTAGCAAGAGAATCCAATAGGCCTCTAGCTAACCTATTCACATTTTCTCGCATAATATGGTATAATTGACCATGTCAAATATTAAAATATACATTAATAGTATTGGAAGATGTAATTAATGAAAACAACTATTATTATTAGAACCAACAAATTTAGTATCCAAAAAAAAAAAAAGATTATCAAGCAAATATCTTCTACCAATAAAAAAATTGTTAAGAATATGTGTCACATACAATCATCTAGTAAATGAGAAGGATGGTCTAACTAAAGAATAACAAAAACAGAGACTAAGTTTCGTCGGATTTTTGATGCATATAAGACAATGTGAAGAAGTAGGGTTCGGCCAGCATTGAAAACCGATTTTCAAGTGCATACATCTTTTGCTCCTCGATCTTGTCATAGTTTGACACAATTGTAGTAAATCATCTTAGTCTTGTCCATTTTACAAATATACTTGCTTCTCTTTCGCTTTTCAGAATTATATTTCATTTGATTAAGATTTGATTCCTTTCTTTTGGAAATTGTTTCCATCTCTTTTGTGCTTAAAGCCTATAACTTTTAGCGGATTAGACTCAGTTATATAAAGTTAACCAAGAGCCTTAGGTTGTCTCAAGGAACTCAAATTCTAGTTTTAAATTACTTTGAATATCATCAACCTCTTGATGTTATTATTGTGTGTCATATTCCCCTTTATATATACCCAACTATCCGGAAGGGACCTAACTATTACTTGAACTTATTATTAATATGATAAAAAAACATGTCTGGTAGACTTCAACTCACATATCATATTTTACACCTCTAAAATGTTGTCTCTTATTGTAATTTTAGTGCTTTTAGTAAGAGCGAGTTTAGTTTGAGCCTTCTTAGTTTGGTTATTGAAATGTCACTAAAATTTTCTTTTAGAGAATTCCGTAACTCTTGCGCTATCTAATACTCTTCAAACTCACATAAGAGGTTATCTTCTATGTTACTTGGCAATGTTATGCGAGCATTGCTATTTTTTCTTTTTCAGGCTTTATAAGCCTATATGTCATTCTTATGTTGAGTAAAACTACCATGCTTTGGCTTAATCAACGTGTTAGTTAAAGTCTCTAGATAATTATTCATCCATGATTTACTGAATCTTAAAGTACCAAATATCATAGTTTTCACTGTTAAATTTTTAACCTTGGCTTAACTCAACCATAATATTCTTAGAAGACATGCTGAATAATGTTCTATATAAAGACGTATTTTAGTGTTATCACTAGCATAATGATCATAATTACACATTTATTTTGCCAAAATAATAAAACAATGAAAATTACTTAACAAAATAAATAAACTTCAAAGATCATTGAGACTTCTAATCATCATCTTTTTTTGAATATTAAAATATCATAAATTTAATTTTTTTTTATTTACAAAAATATGAATTTGTTTATTAGTTGATAACTCCTTTCAAGTATGGTAAAATCATGGGTAGATATAACTATATCAAAATCTCAGATACCGTTGTTGACGAAAAAGTGCACCAGTTTATTATCGTTAAGGCTAAATAGGTAAAATTCAACCAAATAGATTTACTCGTCTTTTATAACAAATAAGCCAACATGACATAAGCATTGTAATCATCTCAGTTGAAGTTTGGAGGCTTACAATACCAACCTACACTAAACAAATGGTCTATTTGTGAAGTTGAAACAACAAAATCCATTTTTTTTCTTTTTCTTCTTCATTTGCTTAGGTAAAAATTACAACAAATAACTCATTTTAGAGAAAAATAATCATGCGAAGGTTTGAGATTGAAATCAGTGCTTTTGGCGTCTAAAAGTGTGTTACATGTGTAATGGATATCAGGTTAGTTACCAAAACAAGTTTATTTTATTTTGGAAATGTATTTTGGCTACGGTAAAGCATTGTTTTTTGGCATTGATGGATTTGGAACCATTATATGGTTATTGACATGAAAAATGTGTGATTTTGACTACCTCTAATGCAAGTTTTCTTGTTATTAATGGATTTGAACTAAATATTGCTTATTGACTCAAAAAAATACAATCTTTATACTTCATGTAGGCATGTTTTCTCTGTTATTAATGCATATCGAACTAACAAAAGAGGTTTCTTTATTTATTACGTGTTTTTCACAAAACACACCACATATATTAGCTATTGAAGCTCCATGTTTTATCGAGCAAAATCCAACACCCTCTTGCATCTTATATTAACTCTTTTTTACAGCTAATACCCCATAAATACCTCCTAACTCAAGTATTATAAGCACCTACAAATAAGTTGGTCAGATTCATCACAATGTAACAATAATCTCATAAGCTACATCATAATTTTCAGCGAAGATAGTATTGATTCTTCTCATTTAAGACAAACACAATACACGTAGATCACATTTCTAGTAAGCACACTACATGGTTGCATCTGCAGCCAACTCCAATCCAACCACATTACAACATACATATGAGTTACAACATATAACATATAAACACAACAATTATATTTAACAAATTTTAGTAACACTTGTATTACAAACACATCTCATTTTCACTATACACTCAACACTTAAGATTACTCTCAATATATCAGTATGTCTTCTTCAGGCAGGAATTTTGGGAGAAACAAAAGCAACACAATGATCAAGCAATGGAGAAGGAATATGACTGAAAAACAATTAAATTTGAAAATAAAGTATGCATGTACAATAAGATAACAATTGTAAGGATTTCAGTATTAGAAAAGAATTCTAACAAGTTATACTATTGTAGATATCTTGGTTATTCTTATTTCAGATTTTTGTATCACTAGAAGATGTTTTCAATGGTGGTTGTACTATTGAAGAGAGGGATGTCAATTCTCCTCTACTAAATGCACTTACAGAGATGATTCATAAAATACATAGTGTCGTTACAGAGTTGAAAGCATTGTTGAAGATAACGGCTAGGAAAGAAGAAAAATTAACTTGCTATAAGCTAATTTTAGGTGTGAACTTACAGGTTTTCATTATTTCATGTTATGTAAACCTAGTTTATATGAATCCATACATGACAAATTGAGTTAAAATTTTATGTATGTCTATTACTCTGCAACTATAATACAGTAGGAAGCAATATTCATGCAAAAACAACACTAATGAAATTACAACTAAACATTTAAATTCAAGCAGTATTTATTATAAGTTTGAGTTTCTGATGGACATATAACACTACTGAAACTAATTAACCTGATATAATAGTAATTTAGATACAACACTGATATAGATTAATCACAATCTTGTTTTTTATCAAACTAAATATGGAATACTGAAAACTAAAACGGAATTGACATGCATTATATTATGTAACACCACACAAAACTAAATGAACAGATAGGGAAAATATTTGTAACATATATATATATATATATATATATATCATTAGCATATTACTAAGAGGGATATTGAATCCTTTCAGATCCATGGAGTAACCAAGGTTAGGAATCAAATATAACCAAATTCAGTTACTATGAACCAAAGCCATGGTGTTATAGTTTGTAGAGGCACACCAACCGTCCGTTTAAAAAGAATACACAAGTTCCATCAAATACAAAACCTATAATCCTATATTCTAAATGGAATACGGATTTATGTAAATATTAAGAGGATTCACCAACTGTTGCTGAAAGTGTAATAAATATTGAAATATCTGTTAATCGACCAAATTTTATAACCCTTTTTGGTTGCCACATCCTCTTATATGATTATCTTCACACTAATTCTTTTCGGAATATGCTAGTATGGAATTTAACACAGGATTCCTTTCAAGCTTGTGTCTTATTACTTACAAAAATTACATATTTAATTAAAAGGTTGTTGCATAATGAAAAACCAGAATTAACTCTAAATATAAAAGAGTGTTATTAACTTACTAGAGTTACCATCATGTGGAGCTTAGGCATTTTTATTTTCAACAACGATATACTTAGATTTTCCCTGCACAAATAACTTGTTCAATAAAATTTATGTTATATCACCTAAACATACTGTGACTACTTATTGGTTCCAACAAAAATCTCCTTTTACCTTGCATTGCTCTTACTACCACCGCTTGTTGCCCTTGAATAAGATCCTGTATTGTGGCCCCATTGCTGGCACAATGTTTATATTACACTACAACTTCTTTTCACCATTTGTGGCTCATTAGGTTCTCTGGCTCTACTGGTCTTTGGCTTACAAGCTTGTCTCATTACCTGAGGATGTTACAGTTCATGATCAAGAACAAAGGCCATCTACTCTTAGATAGAGCATGATAGAGTTTCTCTTCGTATATCCTTAAGCAAGTTTGTTTAGTAAACAAAAGATGGACACAATCTTCAACATCAATCCTTATGGAATCAATGCAACGCATACATGCTTACAAGGCACTCCAAAAACTTGACATTTACCACAATCACATTCTTTCTCGTTCAAATCGACTGTAAAGTTTTCACTTTCAACTACCAACACTTAAAATTCTCTGTCGGACCTAAATATTACTTTCATTCCTATAGCATCTTCTCTTTCAATAACTATTCACTTTCTAACCAAAAGTGGGAGACTACCTTCTCATTGCAAAGCCTTCTGATGTCTATGTTGAACTAAGTGCATTATTTTCCTCATTATGTCCTTAATAATTCAAAGTATTGGAAGTCCTCTAACTAGTTAATCTAGTTGTTCAAGCACACTCATATCGTTTGTAACATGAACACCTTTGGTGTTATGAAAAAATGAATGCATGTACCATAAACCTAGTGGTATATTCATTAACTATACATAAGTCGCCACACTGACCTTCCTTATAGCATCTATATTCTTGTAAAAACCAGGCTGGTTACCATTTTTACATGCACCTTAAAAGACTTCTTCAGACACACACAAGGATATATATGCTTGTAGCAATATCTCCTGTCATATGGGAAAACCTGATTAAGTGCATTGAGAACACTTTCCTGCTTGTCACTCATGAAACACATGCCATGTCCTCTATTAACCCTAATATATTCATACGACTTTTCCATAAAGAAAGCCCATGAGTACTGATTTTCTATCTCAACTACACATATAAAAATGTGATAGACGCTATAATGGACGTCAATACTGAAGCCGACAATAATACACCCTTGTAAGGTCCTCTCAAGTGACACCCATCAACTTTAATAAATTGTCGACATCCCTTGACGAAACTTTTTCTTTGTGCAATAAAAGTTGTAAACATTCTCTTGAACGATGGTTTAATTGACATTAGTATTCATTTTTTCACGAACTCAACAACTGAGGTAGGGTTAGATCTTTTAAGTGCACCAGTATACCTTGACAGTTTGGTGTTCGAAGTCTTGTGATCTACATTTAGCATCTCTAATGTCTTTGCTTAAAATATCACTCGCAATTTACTTAATGTGGAGCTTAGGATTGACTTTGAATAAATGTAGCTATTATGCAAAAATCTATGTTGAACTCGCTTCATAATTATCAACAATACCTATACATATGAGTAGACGTATAGTTCTTGATTTGGAAATTCAATCTATCCCAAGGGAGACTAGCATGGATACTCCATTCACACCCTTTTCATGCTCTGCAACATAAAAAAAAAAAAAAAACCTTGATGCAACATAAAAAAAATTTCTAAACATTCGTTATTAAACCTACTATGAAGAAACCATTTTTTTTTTGTTCCAAATAAATCTAAAATAAATAAAACATTCATTATGTCGTAAACATTACTCAAACTGCACCAGGAACCATTAAATTGGCTCGAAATCCATGAAAAAATAGAGCAACCATGCATCAAATATTTGAAATATCACTCAAAAAACACCAATATGGTTCGAAATCCATCGAAAACAAAAAGCACAAGAGCGACACCTTATTTATTTATTTTTGAAAATCATCAATAATAAAGAAAGCATACATTTTAAGCTGTAAATATCACTCAGAGCACCAAGAAACATTATATGGCTCAAAATCCGTTCAATAAAGAAACATTGAGAAATTGATCAAATATGAGAACACTAAGATTGTTGTTTGAAGGATATATTTACAAGTACTTATATGATGGTTTTTGGCAGGGAATGTAATCGTTGAAATGCAACGGCGACATTTACCATTTGACATGTTTATGTTTTTGCTCATAGTAGTAAATGTGTTACTTAAGTAAAGGGATTGTTATATTTTCACATGATATGCTTGTTGGAAGTTAACTTATACTTCACCTTTTCATAATTTCTCTTTTAGATATGTATTGTTACTGACAAGAAACTAGAACCTAGGGTTATGATTTGAATTTCTTGCAGCTACAATTTTAATGTAGCAAAGAGCATTTTAGTAGTTTTATTAAAACACCAATGAAAAAGTTACTTTTCCATTAACTTTAGGGGGGACATTTTTAATTTTTTGATTTAATTCTATCTAATAGTGATTGTGTCAATCTCATGGAAGATATCCTAATTACTCGATACAAGTTTTAATTGTTATTCCTTATTAAAATTAATACAGAACACCCACTATATAAAAATAATAACAAGATTTAATTTAAAACCATGAATGTCTTACTCTAACGTCATTAGTATGTGGCACTTCTTAATTTAAATGGCATGATATTCAAACAATCAATGAAATAGATAAAATAAAAATAAAAAACCTTCAATCCATAAATTTTTTTCTGAAATTAAAAATAATGCCTAAAATCTTCTACATGATTTTAAAGTCCTTTCGGATTTAAAATTTTTAATATTCATATTTTACGTATAGGTCTAGTCTTTTTTGGATTTTGTTTTTCACGGTCTTTTATTTAAGAAATAAGTTTGGGCTTTTAAATAATTTTTTTAATTAGGTGGTTTAAAAGGAAAAAAATCTTTGATTAAAATCAGCTCAGTAATTTATTCCAATAATTACAAAATAAAATTCTTTTAATACCAACCACTTACATGAGCCCAAAAATTTAGTGAGGGACAAACGCAAGTGGGGTTGAATTTTAGTCCTAAAATCCAACACATGGAAAATTCTAAACCTTGGTACTTTTTTTCAACCACCACTGATGGCGATGGAAAGCAATCGTCACCGACATTCTTCGTGCCACATGTTTAGTGTTTCACGTGGTGCCATAAATGAATTTAATAAAATTCAAGTCAACTCAAATCAACCTATTTATTATTTTTGTTATAATTTTAAATATAAATACAGTGCATTTATTACAATGTAATATGTTACGATTCATTTAAATACTAATAAATAAATTATATCTGTGATATGACATGATAAGATTAGCATGCTTAATTAAATAGGTTGTATTTATATTGTGACATAAATAAATATGGCACGATTAGACTTTATTAACAAGATTAGATACGAATTCGATTTGACTATGTACAATATAAAATTTAGCTTAACTGTTCAAAAGTTAATGGTTATGGCGATGGTAAATGGTAGGTGATTATTGTGATGGGTTGTAATTGAGAGGTGGTGGAGATTAAATATGAACATCATACGGTGGAGAGGAAATGCTTCAAAATAAAGACAAGCAACTGTATTTTTTAAAAGGGTAAACAAAAAAATTCTTTCAAACAAAATTAGTGTTTTAGGTTTTCATATTTGAATTATAAAAATCTCTTTATAATTTTAAATCTTCACAAATATAATATTAGTAATATACTATTTTTAAAAGGGTCTTAAATGAGTTTATGTAATAAATAAGTTGACACAACACAATTATTCATTTAATTAATCATGTCTTAAATAAATTAGCGAATAAAAATTTTAAACAAGAATTCGACCCATTTATTAAATAGTTAATATAAATTTGATCTATTTATATCATTTTTTTTTTCGTGACATTTTTTCTCAACCAAAATTCATTTATTTGAATAGAATTCGTTTCATATAACCATGTCATAATCTAAATTGTCACCTTTATGTTCCATCATTGCCAATCTCATTAGTTGTTGCGTGATATATTATGCCTAGTTAGCCCATCATGACCCCAATGTGCTACAAATTCAAGTCTAATAATGTTAGAATTAAAAAAAAATAAATAAAAGTAAAATCTACATCTTTTTAGTTGATTACTAAAAATCTTAAGTTTAAACCATAATACAGCTGAAAGGTGATGAAATGTGTTATTAATAGTGAAAAAATTAAATAATCAATAAATCAAAACACATTAAAATTTGTTAAACCTAGATCAATAAATCTGAGACAAAACAATACCACAAAACCACAAAAATAAATATAATCTAAAGTAATAAACATTCCAAATAATAGAGACAATAATTTGTTAACGAAAAGAAACCTTGTGAAGAACTCTTCACATGATAAAAATACTTTAGGCTAATACTGTTAAATCATGTTCTCCAAACATAAGGATAACATAGTCAATTCATAACATTCAACTTTGTACATGTATATATATGGTTAATTGACACACAATCGAGGCTTAGGCGACTTAAGCTAACTCATGATATGAGAATTTAAATAAATTAAGTTGGACTTAGTGCATGTTTGGTTTTCAAGTAATGCCCTACGCTAAAACAATTGGCGATCTCGCTAGTCAATTAGTGAGGGGGTTAAGGAGTAACGCCCTTGTAGGGTTCGGGGGACGGAGCCCTAGGGAAAATTTTTTATTTTAAGTTTTTGGTGAGAAAATATGGAATTTTGTATAAAGTATCGATATAAGTAACTGAGGAGATCAATACATGTACAAAGTATCGATACATTGAGGAATTCAAGTCGATACTTGATGAAGGGATCGATACCTTCATGCAAGGTTTCAATACTTAGCAAGTCAGAGACTTGGAAAAATATTACAAATTGACCAGATCAATACATTCCACAAAGGTATTGATATATTTGAAAACAGAGAGTCCGAAAATAATTACAAGATAGACCAGATTAATACCTTCATTGAAGGTATCGATCTGTGGCAAGTTAGAGAGTTTAAAATTAATTATAGGTTGAACTAGATTGATACCTTCAACGAAGGTATCGATACCTCAAAAGATGGGGGATCGATACATAAAGACAAATGTATTGATACTCGAGATCGATGGAATTTTCATATTGAATTTTAAGGAACGGATCGATATCTAGACCAAAGATATCTATACCTAGCTCAAAAGAATCGATACTCAGTGCAAAAGTATCGATACATGATGCAGATCTTGGTAAAATTCGACAGACAAATTAGTCTTTACACCCATTTCTATAAATATCTAAGAGGGGGATTCGACCACCAGTGTTTTCTTCATCGCTCATTTCTCTCCCTCTCTAAAATATCTCTCTGGTTTCCTCACACACTCTGACAAATCCTTTAGCATTCTTTCAAATAGCATTACTAAGTGATCACTCATCCTTTCCACATTAATTTGATACCCTTTTTGGCTAAGAAATAGTAAGAAGAAGTAAGAAAGGAACTAGGGTTTTGAAGAGAATTTGAGGGGTTTTATGTTCAAACAACAATGTGAGGTTTCTACGGACTTCTACAGGTTAAAGCTAGGTATATTAACCCATTATAAGTGATATTTTTAAAAATTTAAGCATGTTAAAAAACTAGATTTTACTATTCACCCAAGATTTACATTAATGTTACATAAGAAATGTAGATTTATGTTAAATTAGGTTAACTAGAAGTATACAAAGGTTAGATACATGTTGGCTATTGTCTTGGGATGCGTATATTTTATTTCAGACGAAAATGTGAGTTAGGAACATTCACTGTCATGAGATTTCTTTGTTAAGAATCGAGTAAATGACACTTATTAGTGAGTTTTAAGATGTGATATGTGTCAACTAAGGGAATTAAGTCATATTTTTCATGAGCGTTGCATTTACTACATATATACTTAATTATTGGAATTGTGGAATTTATTTTTATATGCATGTGTGGTATTAGACACTGAGAACTCGGAAGAAGAGTCATGTGAGAGTGATTACCCTCTCCATTGTAGTAAGTAAATTTATACATACATGACTATGTAAATATATATATATATAT
>JAXCLQ010040903.1:9188-22013 GCA_035584115.1 Cedrela odorata | reverse complement strand
TTCTAAGCAGTTTGGTGTGCCCTCTGCACTGCAGTTATCATTTCTGACTTTTACAACTTGCCATCAACGACATTCTGGACTGGTTGAAATTTTCAGTGATAAGGAGGATAGTGTTTATAAGTTGAAACTTACTCTTCAATACCTCTTATGAAATGTAAAATTCATTGAATTGCACAGAAACACAGTCAAGGTAAATGAATTATAACTGAAATGTGCTCTCAATAATGATAACACTATACATATCTTAATTTCATTGTTTATCATTAATTTTGTACTTACTGATAAAGTCCTCTGGAAAGTACTTCACTTGCAATGCTTGAAATGAATTTTTCATTTCATTTTCATTTATAGTCATACATATGATCTGGATGGTTTTATCTCTAAAATCCTTTTGTTTCTATGAATCAGGCTCAGAAGCACTTCCAGTAGAGTTCACCTCCAATAAGATATGGAGCGTTTCATATGGTCAGGTTGGAATTCTGGCTGCGCTGCCATGTTATTAAGTACTAGTGACTTTCCAGTCCTGGTGGCGAAGCATAAAAACATTACTTGATTCATTTTCATTCGATTTTATGACCTTATTTCAATGAACTTGAAGAGTAATTTGCACTCTCAACTGTATGATAGAGTTAGTGAATTATTAACATCCTCCATATTATTCTAGGACTAGATGTCTTGCAAATGTGTGACGTATAAAATCAGACTTCATATAACTCTGATAATGGTTATGCAATGCCAATTATAGTCATTTATTGATACAGTTTTTAACCAAACTAAACATCATTGGTACAAAAATTAAAACGTTTTGCATATGTTCGAATGATAACGATAATCAATTATTGATCACCATGGCAATTGAATAATGACAATCTATGATTGATACATACATTGCATATTAGGATAGCATTTCATCAATTGACTGGATTAAAAACTAAGTTGAATTAACAAATAAAGGAACTTCAAGTATATGGAGCTGAAAACTTCCATTATATAGCATAGTTAATGCTTTAGATGAAGATATTTCTATGCAACTTATTTAAAGTCTAAAAAATCATAGGTGATGCAAATGAGCTTGCATAACCACGCATACAAGAGGAAAAACTCACATGTGAGTTTGGAGAGATTCAAGGACCGCAGTCACAAGATCTATTAAGCTTGTCAGTGGGTCGATTATAAGACTTAAGCCCAGCATTTTAAAGAAGCATTAAATGGGTTGATTCAACAAGTTGATAAAATGACAAATACGTGGGGTCTTAACATAAGTTCAAATCAGTCTTAAGGGAACTTAGTCACTATGATTAAAATTCTAGAAAAAATTTCATTTTTTGAATCAAATTTATGATTTATTAGTTTTTTTTATGAGTCAAATTTATGATTTAATAGTTTTTTTTTACAAGTTAAATTTCTGATTTAATAATTTCATTTTTTAAGTTAAATTTTTGATTTAATTATTTTATTTTTTTTAATTCAAAGCGATAATGCCACATGTCAAAATAGCATTGGCTCTTCATAATCTTGGTTAAAATTTGAAACCCTGTATAAAGGAACAAATATTGCACGTTTTTATTAGTCAAGAATAATATTAGAGAGCTGTTTTGTATTTTTCTTTTATTCTTGAAAGGATTCTAGAATTTATCAAGTTTATTCTTATAACGTTAAAAAATAGTTAGATTTATCACGTAGATTCTTGAATTGTTCTTGAGATTCCTGGTGTGGCATTTTTAACTACTGTAATTCTTGGTTCTTATCTTATTAGTTAATGAGTTACGACTCAACAAATTTGCATCTTGAAAATCTTGGGGTTTAATATTACATTTGGCGTAAGGTTTCATCACATTGTTAGCGAGATTAATATCAGTTGGTATCAAAGTTTTGGTTCTAAGGTAAGTTTGGATTATCCTTTAATTATTTTATTGATCATTGTTCTCTGAATTAAGATTCTAAAAATACAAAAAAAAATATAGTTGGCTAAATTTTGAATTAAGGTTTCTAGGAGTTTTTCTTGAGTTCATAATCTAATCCAATTAGAGTTTCTTTGTTTTTGGTTTATGGTCAATTTCTTTTGGGTCTAATAGTTTGGCTGAATATTCCCTTGACTAATCTAATTCTATTTTTATTTTGTTTTTTTCTTGCTTTAGTTTGTCTTAATTTATACTTCTTATTTTTGTTTCCATAAAAAAAATGTGAATAGAAAAGAAAGAAAAGAAATAAATAAAGAAGAGAAAGAAAAAAAAATAAAAAAAATAAATAAATTCAGAATTTTTGTTGTTCACCATTCCTATAATTTCTTATGGTGTTGATCTAGCATCCCTTACTCTTGAACTATTATTGTCACCTTAATTACTTACATCAGTTTCTTGAGAATTTTTTTTATTGAATCTTGT
Organism: Cedrela odorata; assembly: GCA_035584115.1. Taxonomy (NCBI): domain Eukaryota; kingdom Viridiplantae; phylum Streptophyta; class Magnoliopsida; order Sapindales; family Meliaceae; genus Cedrela; species Cedrela odorata. The sequence continues at coordinate 19,629 of JAXCLQ010040903.1, read as the reverse complement.
GGTTTGTTTTAGTTGCTCATCATCTTTAATTATTGCTTGAATTTTGATTATTCTTGAGTCTAATTAAGAGTGAAAAAAAGACACAACAAGTGGAAAAAGGCAAGAGTAGTGAACACATAAGAAGGTAAAAGACATTGAGTGCTAAACAAGAGAATAAGTGAATCTTTCTTGAAACATGTGAGGGAGTGTTTGTGAGGTCTCTAACTCTAATTTTACATATTCTAAATATGTTGCACAATCAAGAAGAAAACTTAACCGAAGAGGTACAACAACTAACCACTTTGAACCTATAATTACAGGCGTTGCTGGGGGAAATATGGAGGATGATGATGTCTGAATTAAAGCAAATTTACGAGAGGATGGATAGGTTGAAAGATAAGATAACTAGAAGTTAGCATCAAAACGCTCCCATTAGATAGCTACTTAGGTGAATGCAACCAAGGGCACAATGAGTTGAAGTTGAAGATGAAGATGAAGAGGAGTTGGATGAACCACTACTGAACTAGGGCAGGTTTGGGCTTGGTTATAAAAATAGAGAAGTTAGGATGGGTAGACCTAGGCGAAATGATGATTTGGAAAGCATTAAGGTGAAAATTTTACCATTCCAAGGTAGAAACGATCCTGACGCTTATTTATAGTTGGAGAAAAGAATGGAGATGATCTTCAATTGTCACAATTACTCTGAGATCAAAAAGGTAAAATTTGCTATAATTGAATTCACCGATTATGCTATTGTTTGGTGGGATCAATTGTTGAAAGAACATATGAGAAATCAAGAATATCTTGTTGAGACTTAGGATAAGATAAAAACAATCATGAGAAGATGTTTCATCCCAAACTACTACCATTGGGAGTTGTTTAACAAATTGCAGCATCTAACTCAAGGATCTAAGAGCGTAGATGAATATTACAAAAAAAAAAAAAGTTGCTATGATCCAAGCGAATATAGAGGAGGACAGGGAAGCCACCATAGCTAGGTTCTTAAACGGTTTAAACTGTGTGATAACGGATGTGGTAGAGATGCAACATTATGTGGAGTTGACAGATATAGTGCACCAAGCCATTAAAGTTGAGCAACAATTGAAGCGAAGGAATATGGCTAGGAGAGGAGCAAGCATGGTTATTACAAACTCTTGGAGACTGGCCCCTAAACGAGATGAGTTTCCATCAACTAGGTATAAATTCGAACCTTTTAAGAACGTTAAATAAGTTGCTACGCCAAAACAAGGTAACACTGAATCCACTACTTCTAGAAATTGTGACATTAAATGTTTCAAATGTTAAGGCCAGGGTCATATAATTAACCAATGTTCGAATAAAAAGGTAATGGTGATCAATGCTCAAGGGGAGGTTGGGTTTAAAATGAACAAGAAGACGAAGTAGATGATATGTCACCTTTTGAAGACGCATATAAAGGGCAATGTGCTATGGAAAGAGAATCATTAGTGGTAAGACGAGCTCTTAGTGCGTAGGTTAAGGAATAATAAAACAATCAGCGAAAAAATTTGTTTCACACTCGGTGTTCCGTGAATAACAAAGTTTGGAGCGTTATAATTGATGGTGGAAGCTACACCAATGTGATCAGTACCGAATTAGTAGAGAAATTGATGTTACCTACCATGAAGCATTAACGACCATACCAACTTCAATGGCTAAACAATTGCGAAGAAGTTAAGGTAACAAAACATGTGTTGGTGGCGTTTTTCATTGGCAAGTATAAAGATGAGGTGCTTTGCAATATAATACTTATGCATACATGTCACATCTTATTGGGAAGATCCTGGTAGTATAATCGACAAGTCATACATGACGGTTTCACCAATAGATACTTTTTTATCATTAAAAAGTAATCTATATTACTTGTAGCATTAACTCTAAAATAAGTTCTTGAATATATACTAAAAATACAAAAAAAAAATTATCATTATAAAACCAGATCACCATTACTAATATAATTATTGCATTGAATGTCAATTATTACTTCAGTAGCCAGTTTTAAGGATGATAATTCATATTTTTGTGTTTTGTTAAATAAATACTAATTCAGATCTGAACCATTTAATAATTATGTTAAGAATTAAAAATCTTAATCTAATATGTTTATTAAATGATTAAATAGATTATAATCAAACTATCAACTTAACGTATTTATTTGTATAATGTAATATATTTATATAATATTTATGGTATTATTTATTTAAAATTTAATTAATTTTATTCTAATATATAATTAAATACTTTTTAAAACATGATAAACAAAATTAATATATTTAAAAATATAAAAATACCAAATAAATTTATTAAATTATAAATGAGTTAGTATAATATAATTATTTAAATAGTTAATCATACTATAAACACATTCACATATTAAAGGTACTAAAATTGAATTTGATATAATTATTAATCGTGTGTTACTTATTTAATAATTATATTGTTTTAGATCAATTTAAATTCAAAAATTTTGTGCTAGATGTGTCAGTTTCAAAAAATTGTCGGCACTAGTCATTTTACATGTTTACAAGACTGTCTAAATGCTCCCCTATAAGTCATGCCATTTGAAATTCATTTCTCTTTGTTGGTTGCAGAAAATATCAGATTAAAGGAAATTGTTGAGTTGCTTGAAGCCAATTAAACTATGATAACATGTTATTAAAATTGTGTATGTAGATATTTATTTTCCACCTTTCATTATTCTCCATGTTGTTACCATATTAATAGACCAATATTAAAAAGATGCAAGGTAGATGATTGTGCTACATAGGAGTTCAATGATGAAATGTTTGGTGGATTTGGGTTCTCCAAGTTTGTGTCCAACATAATGCCTAGCATTTTATGATTCATGCTAAGAGTATACTTGTAACTACTGCACTTCTATTTAATTAGTTTTAAAAGTATTTGACAAATACTCACTTTTATTTGACAACTAATATTTATAAAAAAATTTATTCATTTATATTTGACAACTAATGATTTTATTCTATATAAATTAAAATCATAATACTGTAATTTTAAAGGTCATTTATGATATATTGAATGTAAGGGACATCTATTTTTTTTTTTATTACACAAAAATTAAAACAAGTAACAAAATGTTAAAACATGGTCAAATTTTAGTATTTCAAGACTTCATTATTTATTTCAAGTTTTGTGAACATTAGACTATTATCAAATTTATGTTACAATCGATGAATCAAAAAATTTATTATTATATTTTATTTAGTACGTTTTGATAATATTTTGTTAATGTGTGTATTAAAGACTATTAAGAATTTGAAATAATTAAGTATTTGATTATATCAATATAATAAATATTAATAATATACATTTTGTCTACATAATCTTATAAGTTTAAACTTTAAACTACAAAACTCAGAGCCAATCTGATTTCAAATCCACATATATGGGCTTGAGCCTCGGCTTTTTGAAACCCATATTCAAAGATCGACATTTGAAATTCTTCATTTCGACTCAATTGGTCAGCCCAAGCAACCTTTAAGGCAGGCAAATATTTTCCATAAATATGTATATATTATAATTAATTCAGAGAACTAATAATACTAAATTACATAAGGGTTTAGAATTTGGTGCATTCAATGAATTTACCCATTAATTATATTAATTGCCAAATAGAATATTCCAAGCCTAATTAGATATTACAAGACTTGTAATTTATTTAGAATAAAGTAATGTATCAAACATTGCTCGATATAAGGGCCACTCACATTTGCTCATCCAAGGTTAAGTTAATAAGTCTATGGCCGCAAGTGCGAGATGATCAGATGCCTCATAAGGGCCTTAACCATTTGTACTCTAGGACATAGCTGTGTAGTTTTTTTGTTTTTAGACTAATAAGAGCATGTCGTTTGCATCCATTGTTTACTCCTGTTTGCTCTTGTTTGCGTGTGTTTTTGATCTGTTATGATGCTTATGTTATCTATGTAGCCTCGAATGATATTTTTTTATGATCCTTGTTTGTTTCTGATTATTAACATTTACTTGCTTACTTTTGTAGACAATTAACCTACTTGTACTTGCTGCGTGTAGACTTGCTTAAGTTGACTTACTAGTTCAAAGTGATAGAAAGTGCCACACAGATAGAATTTCGTCTAAGAGAATTTCGTCCTAGATGATATCGTGATTTACACCAAGTCATTAGAAGAGCACAAGGAACACTTTGCTAAGGTATTTTAGAAGTTAAAGGATAACAAACTCTTTGTGAAGAAAGAAAAGTATTCGTTTGCTCAAAAGCGCATCAAATTCCTTGGCCATATGATAGAGGAAGGTTGATTATGGATGAATTTAAACAAGAATAGGGTGAGGGCTATTCAAGATTGAAGGACGATGACTAGTGTAAAAGAGTTACGATCATTCCTAGGATTAGCTAACTATTATCAGCGATTCATAGAGGGATATTTAAAGAAGCCTGCACCATTAACGGAGTTGTTGAAGAAGGGTGCAACGTGGGAGTGGTCTGATAAGTGTAGAGAAGCCTTTGAAAGCTTGAAGGAAGCAATGATGGAAGATCTGGTCCTTAACCTTTCAGATGTAACCAAATTATTTGAGGTGCAGACCGATGTATTTGATTTCGCCTGGGGGGGAGTTTTATTGCAGGAGGGCTACCTTGTAGCTTATGAGAGTCAAAAGCTATCAGACCCAAAGCGAAGTTACATTATGCAAAAAAAGGAACACTTGGCAGTGTTACATTGTTTACGGGTATGAAGGCAATTTCTACTAGGGTCTAAGTCTGCGGTGAAGATAGATAATACAGTTGTTAGCCACTTCCTTACCTAGCCAAAGTTGACCCCGAAGCAGGCTAGATGGCAGGAGTTTTTTTATGTAATTTAACTTCTACTTTGAACACAAAGCTAGAAGCTTGAATACAGTTGTGGATGCTCTGAGTAGGCAGTCAGAACTCGTAAGTTTGAGGAGGATGGCGACCATGTCAACTACCACGGTTTTAGCACCATTCTAGGAGCGCATCAAGAAAAACCTGGAGAAAGACCCGGTGTGTCGAACGATCATGAAGTTGGCAGAAAAGGGGAAGACTCGCCGATTTTGGATGGAAGACATACTTTTGTTGGCTAAAGGTAGCCATTTGTATGTTTCAAAAGATAGAAATTTACTGAGAACTCTTTTAAAAGAGTGTCACGACACCTTGTGGGCGGGTCATCTAAGATGGTAGAGGACATATGCCTTATTGAAGTAAGGGTACTATTGACCATAGATGTGGGATGATGTAGCAGGTTATACCAAAACTTGTCTCATTTGCCAACAAGACAAAGTGGAAAAGCTAAAGTCATCAGGATTGCTAGAGCCGTTGAATGTACCAAGCCGACTATGGGAGAGAGTCTCGCTTGACTTCATCTTTAACCTCCCAAAAATTGGTGACTTGACCAACATTTTGGTAGTTGTTGACAGATTCTTGAAGTATGCCACATTTATACCAATGCCAAAATATGGTGGAGCAGAAAAGATGGCAAGGTTATTCTTCAAGCACGTGGTGAAGTTTTGGGGAGTACTGCAACACATTGTAAGTGATTGGGACTCAAGATTTGTCGAAACATTCTAGATTAAGTTATTTCATCTTCTTAGGTTGCAGTTAAACATTTCATCAAGTTATCATTTCCAAACCGACGGACAGACGAAAAGATTCAATGAGATGCTAGAAGAGTATTTACGCCATTTTATTAATGCTAACTATAAGAATTGGGTGCAATTACTTGACATAGCACAATTTTGTTTCAATGCAAGGAAGAACTCTTCAATAAATTGAAGTCCCTTTGAACTAGCGACAGGACAACAGCCACTTCTATCCCATACCGTCACTGAGTACAAGGGAAAAGCTCATTGGGCATTTAATTTCACTAAAGAATGGAGGACTAATGCCGAAATAGCTCGAGCCTACTTGGAGAAAGCAGCCACCAGGATGAAGAAGTGGGCAGATAAGAATAGAAGACTGCTCGAGTTTAAACCCGAAGACTTGGGGCTACTTAAGTTGTTGTCAGAACATATTCGCTTTCAAGGATCCCTAGACAAGAGATTTGTACGGAAGTATGAAAGCCCAGTTCCAGTCATTACAAAATAGGGAAGGTTTCATACAAGGTCGAGATGCCTGCTTGGATGAAGATGCACTCGGTTATCCATGTCAGCAGATTGAAGCCATACCACGCCGACGAGGAAGACGCCACACGCAATCAACTAGTAAGAGAGGAGATAAAGAGTCAATGGTTGTGGAAGAAGATTGTCAAAGAAGTGGAAGAAATTCTAGCAGAGAGACAAGTGACCATAGACAGAAGAAGCCGTCAAGAACTTCTCATGAAGTGGAAGGGACTTGCAGAAGAAGAGACTAGTTGGGAGAAAGCCAAAGACATGAAGCCGTTTTAGAAAAAAGATTGAAGACTTCTAAGCAGTGCAATCGTCGAGGACGCAGATAGATTAGGTGGGGAAGGATATAAGGGCCACTCACATTTGCTCGTCCAAAGCTAAGTTAATAAGCCCATGGCCGCAAGTGTGAGATGATCAGATACCTCATAAGGGCCTTAACCATTTGTACTCTAAAACCTGTGTACTCCTCTATTTTTGGACTAATAAGAGCATGTCATTTGCATCCATTGTTTGCTCCTATTTGCTCTTGTTTGCGTGTGCTTTTGATGTGTTATGATGCGCATGTTATCTATGTAGCCTCGAATGATATTTCTTGATGATCCTTACTTGTTTCTGATTATTGTCATTTATTTGTTTACTTTTATAGACAACTAACCTACTTGTGCTTACTGCGTGTAGACTTGTTTAGGCTGACTTACTAATTCAAAGTGATAATAAGTGCCGCACAAATTGAATTTCGTCTAAAAGAAAAGTCGGTTCGTGACACTTAGCAAGAAATTTCCATAATGGAAGACAAGGAGAGCAATGCGACCGAATTGACCCATTTATACACTGGAATTGGATCAATTAGCAATGATGTAATTCTTTCATCACTTTCTCAACATGGGTGTATCCATCTTCTTCCTTGTAAACCACATCAATAACTCTCGCAAGATTGAAAACACGCATAAGTATAGTCATTGGCACATTAGTTGGTTTCAGAAACTCTTGGTTTATATCCTTCCATGCATTACCGACTTGCTGATAGAACTCTTTGCATACCTCTTGCTCTGAAACCCCATGCTACTTCATATAACATTCAACCGCCGAGGCAACGTGTCCTCTCTCTTGCTCAAACTACATAAATATACATGTATCATGGATGTTACCAGAAAAATAAATTTCCCTTATTAATTAGCTTTAAGAGAGAATAACAGTATAATAAGATACCTTATGGGATTTTATATCATCCACAAGCCTGCGAATGGTTTCTGAAGCTCTAATAGTCTTAAGTCCACTGAACAATCAATTAAAAGTTTCCTTTGTTACTAATTGTCCATGCCCAAAAATGATACAGTTGTAAACATGGCATAACCAGAGGTTACTAAAGCCACACGCATATACTCTTCCATTGTAGGAATGTAATTGTTATGGAACCACGTAGATTCATCATGATAGCATGAACTAGAATTTTCATCTGCCAAACATGCATTAAGGTATCAAATTTTGATATAGCCCGAATAATAGACCTTTCATGTTCTAAGTATCATTCAACCGAAAATATATATATAGTAAGGAAAATAGGTACAAGTATCATACTGCTTCTTTTGCATAGTAAACTCGGTATGACCATCCTTCCTTCACAATCTCTTTCTCGATTTTATTGTAAAGATCCAATAAAGCCTCGTAAAATATTTGCATGTATTCGGGAAGTTGGTCCATGCAACTTGCATCCCATCTGAAGATCAGAAGTTGCCAATTCTCTTTTAAATTCAGTTATTTATAATCTAATTTCTAAGTAATTAATTAAAGAAAATAAATCCAACCTCTCAATAGCATTTGTAAATAGATTGAGCTCTTCAGGTGTGCCATATACATCATAGATATCGTCTATTATATATGTCATGGCGATTATTTTGGTTAGAATTTTTCTAGCAAGAGAATATTGAGGCTCGTAATACACTCCTATTATCCAAAAGTAGCACTCAACCACTCTGTCTCTTGCAAAAGGTAACTTATTGGCGAAGTCCAATTCCTTCCACCACCTGAAAAATATTATTAGTAAAATCTATAAACATTTTTTTAAGAAAAAAACTATGTAATATTTGAGAGCTCACCCGGATATTGAGCTCAGTTCTTTTTTGTGCAATGATTGCAATAGATTGAAATCTAACTAATAAAGTTTTATTAAAGCTTTGTTATGGGAAGCCTCATCTTCATAGATAGAGATGTAACACCTGTTCTGTAGCCTGGGTATGCTCCTGTGTAGGGTTTGCCGTAGTGCATGAATTACTTGTGATGCCAGAGCTGGATTTCTTAAATGATCAATATGCAGGGACTTAAGGTGAGTGGTTGTGAAAGCAATGGCCTTCGTCAAGTATATCTTCTCCATGCACACCGAGATGCTCTGCTTCGTACAAGCTCAACATGCCCGGCACATCAGCTGTCAATGACTCCTTAAAATTACGTTTGTCATCTTTGAATATGTTTAGTATATCTGATATAACAAAATGAACGACATTAATTTTATGAAATTTCGCATTTTTGGAGAAAAAAATAAATATATTCATGCATGTTCTCTTATAGATGAAAAGTTGAAATTTATTTATCTATCTAGTTATGGATGGAGAAAAAGAATTTAAGGAGTTGACTACATGACACTCATACCACACAAAACATAATAGCCATGCTGCCTTAAAAGCCAAAACGAAGAGAAATGCTGTGAAGATTATCTTCAGTATCAACATGGTAATTATTCTTAGGGTAGACATGCTGTAATGCTTCTTCTAACTCTCTTTCAAAGTGATATCCCACGCCCAGGCCCTGGATTGCGTCAATAAGGTTCAGTTGTGAAAGGCCAGTAGCAGTCAACAATTCTCTTCTCACTGTATCCTTCAGTTCTTCAATCGATTGTAAGTGATGGGCATGATTCATCTGCACTACCAAATAAAAATTGTAAATATTGGTAATTATTATATAAACCATTTGTTAATAATATATAGTGCCACCACTTAAGAAAAGCATTACCTTGTCCTTAGGAATGTAGTTGATGAAGCAATCACTCCAAATGCTTGGTTGAAAATTTGCATTCTAGTGCAGAATCACTCTTTTATCTTTTAGGGACGGAATCTATGAAACTGAGATAGACATGTTTTCTGCTACGAGGACGAGGGAACTACCAATGATCCAAGAGAATGCAATTTGTATTTTATTAATTAGCTGCTTGGAACATATGCTTGCACGAGTTAGTACTTATAGACAAGCAACTACTACATGTGTCAAAAAGAGTTAGTCAAAGAAAACTAAGTAGTCCAAATGGCACACAGAGTGTTTGAAGTTAAAAAAGAAAAATGAAGGAAATTGATGAGGCAGCGGAAGTGGTCCAAGTTAGAATAGTAATTGAAGGAAATTGATGTGGCAGTGGTAAGAGAAAAAACGTAGAAAATTTCATGGCTGTTAGAGTAAAAAACATAAGAAAATTACGTATGAAATTTTCTGTTTGATTTTTCCGAACACGGGAAAAAATATTTTTTCTTTAATGGTTTTGGGTTAAATGTCCATTCAATTGTGAACAACAAGCTATATATATTAGGTTCACGTAAACAGTATTAATAAATAGTATTAATGAATAGTCTCGTGTAAACAATATTGCATATGACAGAAGTTTATTGTTGAGATATCGTTCGACCTAGTGCTCAAGCGAGGAGTAGTGAACATTGATAAATAGTGTTCACGAACACTGACTTCGCGCCCCATCTAACACCTACCTTTCGCTTGAATAGTGAACATTATGTTTAAATACTTGTGTGAACAGTAAGTTTTTCTAATCTTAATTTCTTAACGTTTTTTTGGCCATCAAATTTTATAAAATCACACCTTTATGTCTCATAATTAAAGAGAAGCTTATTCTAATTTAGAGAGATTTATTACAATTTATTTTCTTACTTTCATTTCAAGAGAAACTTATTAAAATTCTTAAGTGAACAAGTTTTTTTCTTTATGCATTCTTTTGATAAATACCTAAAAATGATTAATTCTGTTTTGACAGTTAGAAATTTGTTTTGTGATATTATTAGTTGTTAAAGGTAGTTTAGTCAATTGTTGAGTAAACAAATTAGCTTGTAACACGTGTAATGAATCAAGTTTAAAAGCTATATGTTACAATTAGTCTTAACAAGAAAAACAAAGGCATTTTTCTAGCATTAAAGTAACAAATTTTCCTTCTTGATTTCTTCATCTGATTCTCATCTTCTTCTTCAATTGTTAATCTTTTGTTCTAGAGAAAATATTGTGTTAATTGAATGTATATTGGATTGATTGTTCATAGTAAAGAATTGTGATCATTTTTGTTAAC
>JAXCLQ010040892.1:1254-22013 GCA_035584115.1 Cedrela odorata | reverse complement strand
AGCAGAAATCTATCTGTTGCATTGGAAGATCAATTGTTTCTGAAAGAGGCATGTTGTTTCTGGGTAACTGATGTGACTTGTTGGCTTTGTATTTTTGACAATGAGAGCACTTCCAATTGTAATATGTTGACTTAACTAATGGCCTTCTTTTAATCGATGAAGATATTATTTTCAGGTCTAACCGGAATTTATCGTGGAATTGCTAGCAATATTACATCTTCAGCTCCAATATCTGCGGTTTATACTTTCGCATATGAATCAGTTAAAGGAGTTTTACTTCCTCACTTTCCTAAGGTTATTTAAACTCCAAATCTTTCACTTTGAGAAGCTTCCCCTTCTTCTTTGTTTTGGACTGGATCTATGTGCTTGCATGTGCTAGTAAAACTCTATCCCTCCATATTTAAATTTTCTGATTTTAGGGTGGGGGAAGAAGAAACGGGAGAGTTGCGCAAGCTATGGAATGCTTTAGACTTTTACACTGTGCTTGTGATCTTACTTTTAGCATAAGGTTCATCCGCTTTTTGAAAGTCTTGCTCATTTCTTTCACGCAGGAGTTTCACTCTTTAGCCCATTGCATGGCTGGTGGTTGTGCAAGCGTTGCTACTTCTTTTATTTTTACTCCCGGTGAACGTATTAAGCAGCAGATGCAAGTTGGTTCTCACTATCACAATTGCTGGTATACACTTAACCTGGGCTTACCTTTTCCAATAACAATATATCAATGTCAATTACGTATATTTTCTTGAAACTAATGTATATTTCAAGCTTTGCATTCTGTTTAATTTGCACCTTAAATTTAAAACCTCAATATTTTCTTCATTTCAAGAGGTCATTTTCAATTTCCATAGCCATCAATTTCATTTCTGCTATAGTTTGATAACCATTTTGTTCAGGTTCCTTGTCAATCTCTCTTTGCAGGAATGCATTGGTTGGAATAATTAAAAAAGGTGGTTTGCCATCGTTATATGCTGGGTGGAGAGCTGTACTTTACAGGAATGTTCCACACTCAATCATCAAGGTTAGGTCTTTAAGTGCTAGATTGGTTCACATGCTAATATGTACTGCTTTTTATTCACAATTAACATGTTGTGCTCATGGATTCATAACATCAAAAAGAAAATTGAGAGCTAGAGATGTACAGAGAGACATATAGTCATATACAGACAACACCTGAAAAGGACGGAATATTGAAAAAGGTGAATTCAATCCAGGGCCTGACTTTATTTGTGATCAACTATAAGAGAGACCAAAAAGGGCCTTGTTTGATGTAGTGATACAAATATCTACTTCTGTGTTCTTTATGATGGACAAATTTTATTTTTTCAGTTTGATTTCTTATGCCTTTCTCTTAGTAACTTCCTTTTTTTCTTCGGTCATTTATGAATGTAACTTCGAAATATCTCACCTTTACTTGCAGTTCTATACATATGAAAGCTTGAAGCAAATGATGTTGCCATCAGTACACTCTACTGCTCAACCTAACACCCATACAAACGGTTTGTTTGTCCCTTGATTTCAAATTTTGGTGATGATTCTGTTCATCTGGCTGCTGGATCAGAGCAATTTGTTTTCAGCCTTCTTCAAAAACACTTATGCAGGATCAGCTAATCTGTTACTGCAGCTAGTTTGCGGAGGAGTGGCTGGATCTACTGCTGCTTTGTTCACAAATCCTTTTGATGTGGTGAAAACAAGATTACAGACACAGGTTTGTAATTTTATGCATCAATTGATAGGCCTCCTTCATGTTTTTCTTGACTAAAATTTTTAAGTTTAATCGATGAAGTATTTGATAGTACCTGTGTGTACACTGGTTTTCCAGGATACGTTTTAATTGAAGCTAAGAATGGAACCTTTCTTCCTCCACCGAGATTTTAATGTTATTCAGTTGAAGCTACAATATTGCTGAAGCTTACTATTTTAATGCTTTCCACAAAGTTTCAACGCTTATAATTTTAATGTTGACACAAAAAAAAAAAAAAAAGAAAATTCTGGTATATTTTGACTGGAGTTGAGAGCTTATGGACACACACAGGTTCTTGGGATAATTAGATAGGATCCCATTGAAACTTTACACCCTCGTAATAGCTGGTTATCATAATTCTGGATCATTTGTCAAATTTACACGCTGGTCATTTTGCAGATTCCTGGATCTACGAGCCAATACAGTAGTGTGTATCATGCCCTTCTAGAAATAGGCAAGCAAGAAGGTTTGAAAGGTCTCTATAGGTACTACTCTTGTGTCTGCACACTTTTTCTACTGCAATATATTTTTCATTTGCTCTATTGATGCTGTCCATCAATAAGATAGTGAATATCAAGCTATATGCCTAAGTTATCTTAAAGCTGATATTAGAATTTTGTAAAATGTTTTTTTAATCTAGTTCTTGTAAGGCGTTCCCTTTACCTGTTGTATGATGTGATAATTGCGTTTCATATATTTGTCATCAGGGGATTGATTCCTAGATTGGTTATGTATATGTCCCAAGGAGCACTCATCTTTGCATCCTATGAATTTTTCAAACGGGTAATTTCTTTGGAGGTACCACAAACAAATGCCCAAGGAATCCAGCTCAATCAAAACAAAGAAGACAATGCAGCATTATCACAATCACCATTTCCGTCGACAGCTTCAGCTTCAGCACTGTCACCATCAAAAGCAACGCTGCACAGTTTGCATTCATGATTGCCGGAGAGCACATAAACAGGAACGTTTTCTTGTTAGTGATGACATTGGCATTAAAACACAAGGAATTGCAAGATGTAAACCAATTGTTTTACAGATCGGTTTTTCTGTTGCCTGCCATTCATCTAAGCTCCCTTTGTGTCAAAGAAATTTTCCAGGGAGAAAGAGGGTGTAACTGTACAGTGCTATTTCACAGAAATGAGTAGCATAAGCACCCAATTGTATTCCCATCGACGTAAAATGTTTACAAAAAAAGTTATAGGAATTTAACTGTACCATTGGTTTGATTGTATAATTGATTTTTCACAAAATTGAAATGTAATATGATTCGACTTTCCCCACGGAGTGAGTTATTTGCACATTTGCATTAAAAATTCCCCTTCATTGAATTTAGTTGTCAACAAAAGTTCATACTCATATCGGCTGTTTATCTGTAGCCATGATTTGATGTAGCATGTGCATACTTATTATTGGGGGACAACAGAATTGGTGCACCTAATGGGGAAAAATTACTCGAGTAGCAATTATTATTAGGTATATTAAATCTACAATTTACTTTTATTTAATTTAATATAATCTACCCTACCAAAGTAAAACTTTTTAATCTGAGGAAGTTGTCGTTTATTTATATGATGTTAATATAGATAAGAACTACAAATAACAAAGTCGTTGTAGTATAGTGGTGAGTATTCCCGCCTGTCACGCGGGTGACCCGGGTTCGATCCCCGGCAACGGCGAAAAGTGTTTTTTCTGGTATAAGGCCACTAATTTTTCTTCCATCTGGCGGCGAAGACTTTGGTTGGTGTACAATTATTGGAGTGGGAAAGATAAAGCACAATAAGAGGCCTCTATTCATTATTTCAAGACAAAACTTTTTGCCAACAATGTTTGAACTTCTTGGCTCCAAAATCAGCAACGTGAACTTTCAAGCACCATTTTCTAGGAGCTACTTCTCTTTACCCCCCTATCCTCGATATAAAACAAAGAGTATAAAGAAAAATAACTGCTATGTTCAACAAGTGATTTTGCCTCCCTATCAAGTAAACAATATGGACAGTATTGTGTTTCTGTTCTATTAGTAACTATAACGTAGATGGACGAATGTGAGTGTACATCTAAGAATTTTGCTCCACAGAAGTGCAGAAACCCTCAGCTTTTGGCATGGATTGGTAAATTATATCACCAAAGTTCTTCTGGGATGTGTTCAAGGAAGTTATTTATCTTCATTGAGTATGCGGTTGGGTGCCAAGAGAATTTTGATGCCGCGATTTATCCTTGACGGAAATGGCAGGAACTGACCTCCTTCTATAGTCTGTTAATGCCTTCAGTACTTCATTGTCTTCTGGTTCTCGTCGTGAGAAACCCCATTGTGGGATAACAAGAAACCGCATTAGTTTTTGCCAATTAAACCTGTTGGGTCTATGGACTCTATACTCTTGCAATTGGAGAGAAAGGAGGGTTAATCACGTAGGATTGTGGTTTGTCTTCCCCCCTTTTTGTGAATTTCTTCTCCTCCTCTGCGACTGCGTCAATCAAGAATTTCACTTCCTCCTCAATAAGCATTTTCAGTGAATTGCAATGTGGCAACTGCATGCTTCTCTCCTGCCCAGACGCAATGGAAGATTCTGAACCATGCAATATTGCAACACAAATGGAAAATGCTTGTAAAGTGGATAACTGAGCATGAAAATCAACTGCGTAATGCCCCTCTTCTAAACATAGCATAGTTAAAGCTGGCGTGTTCTCTTTTGCTCCCTGTATATTAATCAAAATCAAGTGAGAACTCGTGAGAGACTGATTGTATTCTTATCAAAGCATGCTGTTAACAAGTAAAATGCTTCCCAACAGACCTATCTAAAAGAAAAAGAAAAAAAAAACTGGTTGAAATAAATGCTAGAAGCGTAAAATGGGCATGGAAATCTAGAGTTCTGTTAGTATATGTTAAGCTTGTATCTTATATGCAATTTTATATTAATATCACAAATAACTTGCAGCCATATTTAAATTCACCCCGTTCAATGCACTTAAGTGCAGGTAAGAGCACCTGAATTTAACATTTCAAGGGCCTCTTCGCTTCAAGTTTTCTTTGTTGGATCCTTCAATGTACAAATCTTTTTTTTCTTTAAATTCTTAATGACATGAAATTCTAATGGTATAACTTTCAGTCATCTAAACTACGGAGGTATCAAACAAAAACTTACCTGAACAAACAGTTCCAAAGGCCGCTGATTGTCCAGGAGTGCTTTATCCTCGGCACATTGAAGGGGATTGCTAAAAACAGTAAGGGGGCAGGCCATGTCCCAGCCACCACAGTCACAGCCTCCACCCAACCTCCATCGGTCCAGTAATGAAGAAGGGCCCCGGCTTTCAGCACTCGGTAAACTATGGTTACTGGTTGGAATTACCACCTTCACCTTTTCCAAACTTTTGCTTTCAAGATGGTCTTTTTGCCTCTGCTCAACCATAGAGAAGTTGAGTAGATTTGAATGCATTTTATCACTAATTTTATGCCCTCTCTTGTATTTCAAGCTTTCTCTTTTCTCAAATGGTGCTTGAATCACAATGGCTGCAATTTCGAGGTTTGGACGCAAATCACCAGATGCCCATGGGCATGGATTTGGTTTGTTAGACGAAGCATATTTTGCTTGCTCTTTGAACTTCACTGAATCTGACCCATTATCCAACTCATGATTTCCCTCAATAAAGCCTGGATTAGAACTTTTAGGAGGTGCAGCATCAGATGAACACTTCAGGAATTCCTGGGAAGTGACACTTTGACTTGCATGCGCTACATCATATAACACAAACTCTGTCACCACAGAGTTGTCAGAAACCCCACCATCTTTTAGTTCAGACCATAAACAACAGCAAACCTGCATCTGTCCCACCATTGAGAATTCTTTGTTGCTATCACTTAATCCCCACCCACTGGCATTGCCCTTTTTTTTACCATCAACAGAGTGAAAGGTATATACCCAATTAAAAGCACTATCTGCTTTCCATGTCCTGGCCACAATAACATCTTCCGGGGAATTCAAAGAGAACTCGAAAAATGGTACCCCTTGCTTATGTTCCAACTTGAGAAGTCCATGTAAGTGAACTGGTGAATGTGCCACAACTGAATGAGGCTGATCTTTCTTGACAAACTGAGAATTGAACTCTGAATTCTGAGCTGTATGTGAAAAGTCGTGGAACAAAGATTTTCTAAATGTTCTTTCCCTTCTCACATTTTCCGTCCCAATAGTTTTGGCTGACTTAGGTTGCACTGAATAACCCAAAGGACTTCGCAGAGACTTTGACTTCATGAATGGATCAAACATCTTTCTGATGGGGCTAAAACGAGTCTTGGAGCTGGCTCTTGAGGAGTGAACACTTTCTGACAAAGAAGGAGAAAAGGTCATCTCAACTTTAGCAGAATGCGACTTCTGAAATGTCAAAACTGTGTCTCTTTCAAGTAGGTTGTTAGCATCATTTAGAGGACCAACAACCTCATCACATCTGAAATTCAGATCCTCAGCTGTATCTCTCCTTGGAGTTTCAGCAGATTCTTTTTCTCTGCAATCTGAATTCAGAGTGAATTCAATGAAGTCATCTGATGGGCACAATTCTACAAAAGGCTTGCAGTCCAACAATGCATTTGAGTTTGCATTCATAGACATCACTAAGGTTCTATTCTGTGACCAGTCCTCCTCTGAACTACATAAAGTGTCAACACCTCTGAAGGGAAATGAGGTGTCACTACTACGAGACAATTCAATTTTTTTCCTTCCCTCAATAACTCCTATTTTCTTCATCTTCCTTATCTCGTTGGAGTTTTGATATATTGAACCTCGCTTCAGCTCTATGTTACCTTCCAGTCCAACAGGTCCAGATAGAATACTTTTACAAGAGGAACTACGGTATCGACAGAAGCTAATCTCTGTGAAGCCTTCCTTTACCCTCAGCAGCTCATCTCTGCGCAGGTGTTTTCCTCTAGTATTTCTCTTTTCAACGTTTGAACAATGTCGAGGAGGTGGAAGAACAGTGTTAGGACTCAGACCCACTGAACTGCTTTTGTCGGAATCCAACTCCATCTCTAGTCCCATTGCTAGATCCACAGTTCTGCAATAAATAAGAAAATGAAACAATCTTAAAATGAAATTCAGCGTACATTAATCTGATTATAGAGAACAAATCAGACGTCTAAATCAAAAAGTACATAAATAAACACACCATAAAGATGTCACACCAGTAAGTTAATTAATATTTGCTAAAACAAAAGGTTAAGGCTACAGATTTGTCGTGAAAAATTTAGATACAGGTCATGTACATCACCAGAGAAAACGAAGAAAAAGGAACAATTCAATCTTGATTTATTAGCTAATGTTTTATACCAACCAAAACTTCCAACAACTTATTTGTAAAATACATGTCCTAATGACCATATTCCAGACTTCACTTAACCATAAGCCATGAATTACAAGTAAATGCCTGCTTCTAAGTCTTGACAGAAGAAAAGATTTCCAAATAAGGTAAAGATCAGATCTTGAAAAGCAATTTTCTGATAAGAAAAATGTCATCCCAACACACTCTCACTAACAAAATTCAAGCTCAAGCATTGCTTCAAATAAACAAAAACAATATAATAAAAATAGAGAGAAACAAATATAAAATTGCTCTAATAGACAACTGGTTCAGTGATCTTAACTTTACCAGCCATTGTTTGAAAAAACATGCAAACCCGTCAATTATTCCAAACTTTGAGATCACAGAAACCTCAAATAAGTAAGAAATGAAACCCTTAACAAAAACAAAGAATCCTGTAATCTCTTTAAAACACCCAGAATGAGTAAAGTGACAGAGATACAGGCTACACAAAATAATTTAAAAAATAAAAATAAAAAAACAACAACTTTAGACTTTAGTTTCACTTGCACTCTAAGCCAAATAAAGAAAAAGAAAATGCTACAGAAAATAGTCATTACCCCACTAGATCTCAAAGAAGTGAGTGGAAAGAAAAACCCACAAACAGTAAGTAGATTCAATCCTAGTCTTCAATCTCTTAAGCTTAAAGTCTCAAATGGACTATGAATCAATCTATAAGAGAAACAAGAAAAACCCCATGTTGAAGACTGGTCAGCTATGATCCAAAGAGTTCTTAAAATGCCAAAAGAATCGAACAGTGCAAAAGCATGGAACAACAAATTAGAGTTGGACCAATAGCAGTAAAACTTTAATAAACAACAAAAGTGAAGCTTTAGAAGGAGAATGCATGCCTGAGTGAAACAACAAACAAGTGTTAATTGAAGAAACTACACTCTTGTCTCTGTCTCTCTTACATTACATGAGATTGATTTTCAAAGAGAGACAGAGGACTGCTGAGTTTCTGTTCATGTCTAGAAAAAAAATAGCCATATTTTTCCTTCAAGTCATCATATGCTGTTGCTACGTTGTTTATGTTTTCCTTTATTTTCTTATAGCTCGCTTTGTCCCCTTTTTCGTCTATTGATAGGCGCAGCTACAGAGATTTGTCTATATTTATGAAAAGACACCTTGACCCTTGAAAAACATAAATTACATTTTTTTATGCAAGGGTAATATGGTCAATGGGTTTGAGGTATGGTGCCTTTGACTGAAAAAGTTGGTGTCCAAATCACTGCCATAATAATAATTATTATTAATCTTATATTGCAGTAAATGTTTTAACTGTTTCCAATAATTAAATTAAGATATTAATGTAGTAAATTGTAGATCCGGCTCAAATGCATTTACTATAAACTCCCTGGATCTTTTAGGGCATAACATTAACATAGCCAACCCACATGGGCATGCATCTTTTAGTTGACAGGATTGCCCTAATCTATTTTTACCAACATTGAAGGATTAAGGAGGATATGGAGAAGGGTAATATTGTAAAAAAAAAAAAGAATATGATGGTTGGCGTGGCGTTCCCTGTGATGAAGGAGAAAATGGTAAATAAAGGCACATGTGATTGGTTTAGGCGGGAGGTAGCAGAACTGTGGCCGTCGGCCACATCTAACCCATAGGAATCTCCAGCTTCATAATACTTCGAAGCTGAAATTTACAGCATCTGATTCTAATTTATTCTATCGGTACTGTTCTGAAGGAATTTATACGGGGCCTTTTATTGTCTTTAGTTGTTGTAGGCAGCTGCCTGCTTTACTTCCTTAATAATAATCTGCAATTATAGTGTTACAAATAATGTTAAGACTAGTATTTATGATGACTATGGGATTCACCAACAACAATTTAATCACATGAGAATTAGGTATTTAACCCATTATTCAAATTTATTAGAGCTCCCAATATTGTTTAAAAGAGGTTTTATTTTATTTGTATAATATTTTTAAGGAAAAAAAAAAACCCACACTGTGAATAGTTGTGGTTAAAATGACTAGGGACACAAAATACACAAGCTTAGGCTAAGCATAACAAGCTACTAAAGGTTAACACTGTACAGGGGCAGCTAACTACCAAGATTACACACTAAACTGAATCTAAAACGAGAATATACGGACCCAAAATATGACGCTGGCAGTAAGGCCTGCACATATAAATGATATCCTAGTCGGCTTTCTTTATGATAGTGGATTCAGTATTATTATTATTATTATTATCTTCATTCTTGGACCTGCCAAATGATCTCTGGGCCTCCAACACGGGCATGTATGCTTCACTTGATTTCTTAAGCACGTCACTGGCAGCCTTCTCAGACTCACGGGGGCTCAGTAACTTCTCAAGACTGTCGAACTTAGTTGTGGCCAAAGGTGCTGTGCCTACGCTTTTTGCTGCGGAACTTGGTCCATCAATTGTCAGTGTCGATGCTTCATCTCTTGAAGCATACCAGGAATAACCACAGGCAACACATTCCAACTGGAAATCAGACCCAAAAAAAAATAAAAATGTTAATGGCAAATAACCAATAGCAAGAGAAGTCTAAACAACTGCTAAAATGTTAATGCATGCAAGTTGGTTTGATTTGTCCAGCTTGGTTTTCATACAGTTATGTAAATGTAAAATCGTTAAGATAAAAATTAGAACGAAAAAGGTTATTGAGCTGCCCATTATTTATTAACTGATTCAATATAATACAAGTTCAACTGCTCATAACTGTAGTTGACATTTAGTTGTAGACATGAAACTTTCAGAACATTAGGGTTGTAAAACCGTAAAAGGTGCATATAGTTCAATTTTTAAACCAGTGAGTTTGACTCGTTGAAGATTAAAAAACAGAATGCAACCAGTATAAACTGAACCAAAATTTAGTATAGATGCTCCAGATTAAGATCATGAATACACATAGAACTCAAATCCTAAAATAAGATTACCAAAATGCCTGATCTCCAGCAGCACATTTTATCTTAATCATACCAACTTGATCATACAAAGAGCACAGGAATTAACATCGGAAGTTCAGACAAGAAAACACAAGAACCTGATAGCGGTCGCCGTGTCCTGCTTGGATGATGTCCCTGAGGCCCACTTTACTCTCATTGCACCTTGAGCATCGAGCATCTGTCATCTGTTTTACAAGCATCAAACCAAGAAGTGAGCACATAACAGGCACAACAAAGAAAAATTGAGGTATAAGACAGTGACCTGCATCCGCTCCGACTCATCAGGCTCCTTCTTTGCCGTCTCCTCTGCTGTTAAACCATCCTAAAAATAAGAAAATCAGTAGAGATATCTACCCATCACACTAAAAAAAACATATACCAATGAATGCAACATGGGAGACTGCTGATTACATATCACCATACCAGGTAAGATTGGTCACAAGCGAAACTACCAAACAAGCAACTAAACATCCTAATGGTTTACTTGCACTGTTGAAAACACCAAATGCTACATTACAACTGCAGAGGCAATGTGTTTGTATTCAATATTCAAACTTTTAAAACTAAAATATGCACCAAAATGCATTGAACCTAAAACGCACAAAAGAAATCCTGTTTACAACTGCATATTTAAGGAAATTCAAGTATACATACGAATGACAAAGATATCAACTCACTAAAAGAACAAAGTATAATGTAGGGTAACCAACACAATCCTTATCAGTTACATATGCCCAACAAAAACAAGATAAAAAACTTACTCCATAAATCCACAATTGCCTACTATGACAAAATAGTACCTTTAACTCATTAGGTGACATGTTCAATATCTTAGAAGGTTCCAACTCCCCATTCAATAGACGTCGGGCTAGCAGTGCATTACTCTGTCAAGGATACAATAAAAAGAAAACACAACAAGACAATTTCATTAGAACTGATATATTAAACCTGTAAGATGGCACTCGCAACAAATAATAGGAAAATTTGAAAGACACATTAAAAATCATTGCAACCTATCTTCATTTCTTAGTCATAAGTGGAAAAACAAGGTGGTAAAATACTTTCTTTTATCTTCTTCAGTAAAGAAGGAAGGTAGTTGCATATCTCATTGCCTTATCACCTCACCAATGAGAAAATAGGTTAAGAAATCAAGCGAAGCCTTCTCGAGAGCAGTCACTGCAGGAATGTGTCCATACAAGATTGAATGTGTATTGGCAGGGGAACATATAAATAGGTTGTATTCACTCATGGATGTGAATAAATGCCTATGAATGTGTGTGTGTGTACTTTTTTAGGCGCACAAACTAAAGGACACCCTTCCAACCTTGAGATTGAACACTAGCTGCCGCAGTTTTTGGTTATACTTCTGAAAATCCGAAGAAAGAGTATCATGCGAAGCCTTCTCGAGAGCAGTCACTGCTGGAACGGCAGTATCTGGCCAGATAAAAGACTTCTCGCTCTGTAAATGGCAAAAAATTAAAACCATCTGAATTAGTATCCATTTTATCCTCCAATTCCAATTCAAAGTGACCATTCACATCAATCAAGACCAAGAAAATGTGACATTGATGTAAGAAATGGAAAAGTTGGGTACATATTAAATATAAACATATAACAATAAGTCTGTGAGAACTGCAAATTGATCTCAATAAAAATTATAAAACACATACGTCTACGTACCTTCACACTCTTTTCCTGGGATCCATTTGCAGTTCCCACAGACTTATTGTCTCTTTCATGGTTAGGACCATCACAACTATCTTTCCCATTGATATCCCCAGGCATGCTGTCAGGAGAATTGCACATGTGCTGAAGTCCTTGAAGAAGCCTCTCCAACCATTTATCACGATGGGTTTCTGCGGTCAATGCCTTAAACTTTGCCAAAATGGTGTAGTATTCTGAGGCATTACTAGTACAACTTCCTGGTGTTTCAGCCTTAACATGGTGATCCGACCTGGTTGTGGCATCTTCCTCCCTTGAAACATCAATAGGTGATATACTCTTCTTCCGCAGGGTTCTCTTAGTCTTAGACTGATCTTCCTGATCCCGAGCAGAAGTAATGGCAGCAGCGGCAGCGGCATCTTCAGGCTCAAGGTCAGGAAGGTCTCCCAAGCGTGCTCGAGTTTTCTGAACTAGGAGATCAATCTCATGTTGCTTATTATCTTCATAGTCTTTATCCGTAAGCTTCCAGAGTTTACGCTCTACAGTGTCATAAACCTTTTGAACAATAAAACCAGGGTGTTGTTTACGATTTGGAAGCTGCTTGTGGATGGGGACAAAATGCACAACACACTTATGCATCACAGATTCTGCAGGAACTTCATCACGGTGAAAACTATAAAACAGCTCCCTTGTATCACGGGATTGCCAATTTCCACCACCTTTTCTGTCAGCCTCTTCAGGGCGATAAAACCACTGTCCAGTCACCATCATGCTCCCATCTTTGGACTGAGTAATATCCTTTCAATGAAAGAACATTTTCATTATTCAAGCAAGTGATAACAAAGACATTTACAAATCCAAACAGGAAACAAGAAAACAATCCAATTAATACAACACAAAAATTTGACAAAAGAATGAAAATTTGGGCAACATAGAATTCGCATCAAGGCATTCAAAAGAGTACTATGTGATAACAAATCGTGTCTCACTTAGAAGTGGCAGCTTAAAAAGGAGGGGAATCACATATGGAACTGTGATAACACAGGAAGACTACTATTAAAACTTGATCATGCCTAATTAACCATCTTATTCAATTGAACAGTGTAGTGCTGATATATTAAGCACTTTTTACTGCTGCCAACAAGGTATATATGATCATTAAGCAATTGCATCTAAACATATTTTTTTAAGTTTCACAAGACAATCACCTTGATTATTGCCACATAAGGCTTCTGATTTTTATCCTCAGGAGATAAAAGTACAGGATCCTCCTGCAGGAAAATCACAACTGAATTGAATGGTAATATAATCAATAAGAGAACAAATAAAGAACATACATCCGCTTCTAAATTAAACAATTGCGCTTGCAAATCGAAAGTTTCTATAATTACAAGGATATAAATCTTCCAATTAAAGCATTTATAAAACAATGAAATATCGACCCACAAAAAAAGTTGTCGCATTACAAAAAATGAAAAACCCTAACTTACACAAATGTAAGCCAAATACAATCAAATTCCCAATAAAAAGTTGATAATTTAAAGAAAGCCGTACTCACAAGTTCGTATCTATTGCCGTCAAACTCAAAAGCCTCGTAATGGCTCCTCCGTCCCCTCCCTTTCCCGGAAAGTCTAACCGGTTCACCGACCGGCTTGGCGTCCTCCTGAGGCTGCTCTTCCTCCTCTACTTCCTCCTCCAGGTTGTCATCTCGCGGCTTCTCTTCTTCTTTCTCCTTTTCCCTCCCTTTCCTCTCTCTCTTTAATGCCTTTATTTTATCCTCTTCTTCTTGTTTTTCGTTTTCTTCTTCCTGAAGCTTTATTCTCTTCCTCTTGTTTTGCCTCGATTGTTGCTGGTTCTGTTCTGATTTCCGCGTTCTCGATGGCGGTGGTGGCAAGTCGTCGTCTTCGTCGCTCGTCGAGACCTGTGCAAAACGACGGTTCCCCATTTTCACTTGCTTGCCTACGTTTCTCGACTGGACTGAATATGTAGTCTGAGCCCGCCAAGTGTGTTGCATTATATCAAACGTTGGCCGTGCAAAAGGGCCTCATTCTTTGATTAAACTACGGCTTTGCCATTCTTAAATTTAATTCACCTATATAATCCTAAATAAAATACTTGAAAGAGGTTAACCCGTAGCTACATAATATAATACTACTGGGCATTGGTACTGGAACCAATTTCCCCTTTTAACACAGTATTTTGTTTTAAGGAACGGGTCTTTCCCTCTCAAAATACAAATACACATGAAATAACAAAGAAAAAAACAATAGCCCTCTCTTCTATGAATATAATATCATTAAAGAAAAAGTGAAATAGTTTATACCAAGACTACAATGAGGGTTTGTGGCTAGATAGTGTCTTGGTGATCTTAAGTTAAGAGGAGATACAATCAAAATGATCTACCATAATCTACAGCGGAAAGAACTTTTAATTTGCCAATAAAGACAGATAAATCAACTGTATCTCCTACATCAAAACTTCAAACTGTTGTTTTTCCTTCCATGGAATTTAAAAGCTTGTCATTTTTACAAAGAGAACGGGATAGCTAAGTCGGTAAAGTTTTGTGAGTATTGACCATTTTCATGCTCACTTCTCTCAGCAATTTCCTTTAGGCTTGTCCAGGATTTTTTCTTCCTTTTAGTTGAAGCACTGAGAGTTTTTTCTGCATCAGCTATGGCAGAAGTACTCTCAGATTCAGCTGGGTTCTTAGCTCCTGGTTTGTTTCTCCTTCTCTTTTTCCCCTCCAAAGTGATTTTAGTTTTTACTGAAGGAGTTAACGGACTGCTCGAGATAGTAGAATCTTTAGCTATTGCTGGCAACACTACCTCGTCCACCTTACTAACCTCATCTTTGCTTCTTGTGTCTTTCACCAAGTTGGCAGACTTCTCAAGAGGTGACTCGGCACAATCTGGTTTCAAAGGTGGTTTTTCCTTGGGAGGGTATATCTCTTTCATGTGGCCATCTGGCGTACCGCTCTTAAGATTACGATGTGCACAGAAATGGCACTTATAAACCACTGTGTTTTGTGTTGAAGTTTTAGGCTTCTTGCGTTTATGTCTTGCCTTTACTTGGTTTTTCTCTATTCGGATGGTGCAGTTAAAGCCAGGTTGAAGAATTGTCTCGCATCTGCAAAATAACATTTGGTAATCAGGGTAACCATATAAATACTACAATTGGTCTTTACAGCAGTCATGACATATCAATTCTATTTAAAGTGAAAATCTAATACAGTTTAAACTTCCAAAAGATGCACCTGACATTATATCTAACTCTCTTGGAAGTCTTAAACTCTTGAATCTTGTCCGATAACTGAAAAGAATTTAATGAAATACCATCTCATTGTCCTGAAATACCACAAAACTCACTCTGTAGGTATTATCTCTTGCTGATGTATATGCTCTTTAGAATGAGAATATGCCAGCAACTAAGTAAAAGAAATAGGTTTATACCAAATAGTTAATACTCAGATGACAAGGGCACACATCAATTATTTTTTCTTGCTAACCCCATTATGTTCTATGTTTTATGTTGTTAGGAAATGCTCCTCTTTTATCACATCTTTTGGAAGGGAGAATGACTCGCAAATTGTAAACTAACGAACAATGTTCCTCTTCCATCAACTAACAAATAATTACAAGAATTTTAAACAAGAAGCTATAGAGGAAGTGCGTGTGTGCATGCACATGCATACGGATACACAAAAACACAACTTAGTGCAGTAGCAAACAAAAAATTAGGAGAATTTTTAAACTCCTCAGAAGCTATATACAACCAAACAGATATACGAGATGTATCACCAACAGAACATCAAATCCCTTTTACTAATCATTAATTGCCCAATAAGTATCCTCAGACACCAACTCAAAAATAAAAGAAAGACAACACAAATACAAGCAAAAGAAATAACATGACCTTGAACAAGTTTTATATGTTTCTTCTATTTTGTTTTTTATAGTAATGCTAATCTGTTTTCTACTGACCAGCAAGGCAGAAACTAAATTAAATTAAACAAGTGTATGTGAGTATGCATGTGTGTGTTATTCAAAATGCATGATGCAATCAATAGTGCAAACACTTGCTAAGTTAGTGATTCAAACAAATTAATGATCGTTTATGAATATGTACAATGAAACCTAATCATCAAATAGCAGGAAGCTTTAAAACTAAACACACACAATTATGAATAACCAAAGCAAATTCAGCTAAAGCAGCACAAAAGTACAAAACTTGTTTGAAATAAATACACTGCTCAATAATGCATCAAACCCAAGTGTCTTTCAGCTCAACAACACTCAAACTGTGTTTTACAGAGAAGTTCATCTTAATCAGAACAATAATCCAATTATCATCCGTAAACACATACACATTACTAGAACAAACATACCCCGCATCACTGTAATGAGTCAATAATTTTCAAAACGTACCAAATATACATACAATTGCAGCACTACTCCGAATATTCTAACACGCTAAAAACACATAATTGTACCAAACTAATATATATATAAAAATTATAAAACAATAAAGTTTAGGCAGAACCTTTGGCAAGAAAACAAAGAAGGATCCGGTTGCAATCCTAGAGACTCGTTCGCAGAGGCCAAACGATGTCCAAAAAGCGCGGCCAAAGAAGGTACAGAAGCATCTCCACTTGCCCACACGGCAAGGCTTTGCAAGTGTTGGAGTTTCAATTTAGACTTGACGCTTATAGTGTTAGCTTGCTTTTTCCCTGCCTTTTCTTCTCTAAGTGAGAGAGGTCTATGAGAAACAGAAGGAAAATCTGATGTTCTTCTGTCCCCTCCCCTCCTGCCCATGTTTCGCCTCACTCAGATATTTGATCGAACAGATGGTGGGCGAAAAATATTTGAACAGACAGCAACGACTACTGTTTTCCTTTTCCCAGAAAAGACGGAAAAACCGACCTGGGTTGACTGTTATGTATGAATTAGGGTTGGGCTAAAACTCAATTATCACCGGTGTGTTCCCCTAATTCCCAAATTCCTTTCTACACACATGCTAGTGCTGCGACGCCTAGCAATAGCAATCCAAAGTGGGCCACGTAGCAGCGAGGATGTGGCGAAAACTCGATCTTGCGTAATATTTGTACGTGGCGATACCTTCTAGAAGGAACAAAGACAAATGGAAGGTTCTCCATCGTTGGATTGTACTGACCAACCGCTATTGTCCAAAACTAACTAATTAATCAATTAACCAATGAACCATCTAACTACCTAAAACAAAAATCATGAAAAATGAGATAAACATGTGATTGTTTTTCATTACTTAGCCGGATCATGTGTCTTTCCACTAATCGTGTGGTGGTGGTTAATAGTCAACATATTCGGTACGGTGTTTTGTCGTGGTTTCGAGTTTCCTGGCTATTTCATTAGATTGATAAGCCTGTGATTATGAGTCTTATAAGTAAGATTGAGTATGAAAAACAAGTGATCCCTCCCTTTATGATTACCCCTACCTGTTTACTATATTAATAACGAGTCTTGCATGGGATGGGAAGATGGTGAATTAGATTATTCTTATTATTGTCTTGATCGGATTTAATCCACGTTAAGTTAATGTTTTAATAACAATGTTTATCCATACCACAAATTGGATTAATCTAATCTCCTTCAATAATCAACCACCAATCTCATTGTTTACATCACCCCCCACCCCCAACAACTTCATTCTTCTTTCTTTGCCTATCTGAAGCAACCAACGTTGCATTAAAAGATGCTCGATCAAGTCATTTTCATTGGAAACATGCTTCCTATTGGCAATCTAATAAGATAAAGAGTCATTTATCGGCTATTCAAAGAGGGTGAACGTTCCAACAAATAACCGACACGTGTATTTCCAACCCGCCGCCATGGCCTTTCACCCGTTAGTCCACTGTAAAGTAAAGACTACATACCACCAAAAATAAAAATAAAAAGAGGGACCTTCTGCTTGAAGCAACACGTAAAATAAAAGGAGAGAGAGATTCACATAACTTTCTCTGAAGAATCTAGATATTCCTTTCTCTCTATCGTCATTCGTAGTCGTCTATTCTTTGATCAACGCTTGCTATCTCCCCAGGTTCTTCATTTTCGTTTGCTCTCTGTATATATAACCCGGAGTAATAGATTTCTATTTCTATTTACGTTCCTGTCTGGTTGGGTTAGTTTTTCTATAAGAATTTGTAGTTTTGGATTTTTATTAGAGCCAGAAATTCTGTGATATTTGGTGCGTTTTTGCAGTAAATATACGTCGTTTTAATTTTTATTTGTTTTATAATTATTTTATTGAGTTTTCGCTTTCTGGGGTCGACTGTTATATGTTCTAAAGCTGTTCGTCTTGTAAGTAAGGGGTTTTAGATTGTTTTGGTTGATGGGTTATGCTAAAGTTGGCTTGAATGGCATACTTGTGGTGATTTCTTGATAATATTGGGATTTCTATTGTGAGAAGGCTGTTTTATTCTTTACCTTTTTGTGGTTATAGAGAATAATTTAGGACTTGATTCAGCAGCCTTCTCATTCAAGAAGGGTATATATTAAGAATATTTGAACTGTTGTCGTGAATCATCAGTTGGGTAGATTTAATTGGTGTCGAGTTTAGGAAAATTTGGGTTGATTTTGTGTCGAGTTAGAGGAGAAGTCAAAAGGGTTAGTGGATAAGTGATATTTCTTACAGTGAAATTTTAGTTGTTGGGTTAATTTATTGTCTTTTGGTAAATATGGCGGTGGATTCAATTGCGGCAACATCATTTTTA
Organism: Cedrela odorata; assembly: GCA_035584115.1. Classification (NCBI taxonomy): domain Eukaryota; kingdom Viridiplantae; phylum Streptophyta; class Magnoliopsida; order Sapindales; family Meliaceae; genus Cedrela; species Cedrela odorata. The sequence continues at coordinate 3,586 of JAXCLQ010040892.1, read as the reverse complement.
GGGCATCGACCATTTTGTCGAGGATTTCCTCCTAAGGATGTATCCGACAAAAGGAAGTTAGCAGATAATTGCCGATTCCCAGTAATCGAATTTACCGGTAGAAGGATTGTTACTTATTCTCCTCTGCTGAGAATGAAAGTTGGCAAGTTAACTAATTCGTCAATTAATGCTCTTGCGATGGAGCTGACAAAAGAGACATATTCATTTAGAGAGGAAGAGAAGATACCTCGGGATTGGAGGTACCAGATTGACACTGGTGTTGATAGAAAACCGGGTTTGTGGCAACCAGAGAATAAAGCAGATAACCCTTCCTTGCACAATCCTTTGCTTAGACAAGAAAGGATGGGTTGTGGTTGGTTAAGTGCTATATTTGAGTGGGAAGGTGTGATAATTGAAGATGATCCTGATCTTGAGAAGCAGGCTTGGCTGACTCTTGCTCAAGAAGAGGGAAAACCTCCTCCCCCAGCTTTCATTCTTAGACGAGTAGAAGGGATGAAGAATGAACAGGCCATATCTGAAGTTCTGTGCTGGTCAAGAGACCCTGCGGAACTGAGAAGAATGGCTTCAAGGAAGGAAGAGATTTACCAAGCTCTTCAAGGTGGGATATATAGATTACGAACTGGATCTAAAGAGTTTGTGAATATATTGATGCATTACAAGATACCGATGGCATTAGTTTCAACTCGTCCAAGAAAAACTCTGGAGACTGCAATTGATACCATAGGGATTGAAGAATACTTTACTGCGATTGTAGCAGCAGAGGATGTTCATCGGGGAAAACCAGATCCAGAGATGTTTGTATATGCAGCTCAACTTCTAAAGTTTATTCCTGAGCGGTGCATTGTGTTTGGGAACTCTAATCAGACAGTGGAGGCTGCTCATGATGCACAGATGAAGTGTGTGGCTGTTGCTAGCAAGCATCCTGTCTATGAGCTTGGAGCTGCAGATTTGGTGGTGAGGCACTTAGACGAGCTTTCAGTGATTGATTTGAAGAACCTTGCTGCTATTGAGTCGACTGAATTTGGATCTGTAGAGCCAGAGATGGAGCTCGAGGAGGAAGAAGATTACCGGCGATCTTCAGCTGCAGTAGATGATGTCTTCTGGTAGCCCTAAATATAAGTTGTATAGATTTCTTTGTACTTCTTCCAATTCTTCATGAAAATTAGTTCTACAGAGACCCTGCTGTGTATAATAAAAAGCAGGGGAATTTTAAGGAAAAAAAAAATAGAAATAAAAAAAGGTGGTCTGCATTGGATTGCCATGATGTTATCATGTGTGTAATATATGTACAATATATGTATTCGGAACTTTAAATCTGTGTCTGGTGCTTTTGTTTCTGCTCAACTATATGGAATGGTAGATCTTGTGAAACAGGTAAATTTGGGAAAGATGACTCGTATTGAGCTTCCAAAATGTACTTACCTTCTTGATTGGTAAGTATTGCCACCGTTGGCCGAGAAGGCGGACTTGAAAATATAATAAGTAGGTATTAGTGTTCATTTCATGGTGATAACATCAACTAATTTGTGTCTTTCAGATCATAATTTGATGGTTATGGAAGCTTTACAAATATTGATTTATTTTTCGGAAATTGCTTTATGAACATGCTTGGTCTGTCAAAATTTCTTGTTGGCCATACAGATTGACCTCTGATTTTTTAGTTTCTTTGACGGCTGTGCTATGAATATCTCCTTCAAATTGATCGTTAGATAGTTTCTGAATTTGGTCAAAGTATAGTACTACAAATGGTAAGAATCATGAGAGTTGGGTTGGGCCGAAGAGAATCCTTGTATAAAAGTCCAAAGCTTGACACGATGAAGCTCATGATCCAAGCCCGGCAGACTTTTTAAATGGCTGAAGAGAATCCTTTTATAAAAATCCAAAATTTGACCATGATGAAGCCTATGGTCGTAGGCCTACATCAAAATCCAATAAGACCCGGTCTTTTCTGTAAGTAAGAAGCCTATCATGCCATGTGCGTTATAACGATATTTGGTACAAAACTTAAAGAAAAGGTATCGATGACATGACATATTAACGGCAGAACAATATAAGATTATTGGAGATGCACATTTTATGGCCCATTTTTGCTCGCACTTCTAATTTCATTTGAAAAAAGATTTTGAAGGAAAATAGAGAAATGGAGTGAGGATATGGAAATAAAAATTTGAAATTGGGACGAGAGACTTCACCTTGTCTCTATTTTTTTAATTTCTTTAAAAAAAATACAATTTTTTTTAAATATTTTTATTATTTAAAAAATTAATTATATCAAATTTATAATAAAATATTATATTTATTTAAAATTTTTAGTAAAATATATAAATAAAAA
>JAXCLQ010040891.1:0-84169 GCA_035584115.1 Cedrela odorata | reverse complement strand
TCTGATTTTTTTTTGAAATTCGCAAAACTTGCTATTTGTGCTTTCCCTCGATTTCGTTTTTTTTTTTTTTTTTTTTTTTTTTGGTGAGGCTTCGTCAGTAAAGTTTACCATATTTTGACTTCTCGAAGAATTTGCAAAAGCTTGAACCTCCTCGCTTCTTGAACCTGGGCTACCCTTCTCAAAGAGTGTTGTCCCCTTAGGGTGACATCATCCCTCATATATCCTCAACCTGACTTATTTTGGCACTCAACTTCTTTTCCTATCAAAATCTCATAAACTTCTCATGTCATCATATCTTCTCTTGTTGTTAAATTTGGAGAAACAAATTTTGTCAAATGAGGATAACACCATCGTCTTTTCTTCCTTCAATTTAAGGATGATTTGATCTTCAATTTCAATCTCATAAAATAGTTTTCTCCGAGCCACTTTAAAAGTGGTGACGGACAGCTTATGAACAGCTTACAATCCTCGATCTACATGTAAATCCTTTATGAAACCTTCTAATGCTAGGGGATGATGACAAACTTCTAACTCTATTACCTTGTCATGATATCTTTTGGTAAATTTTTTAAGGATTTCTCCTCCTCCTTACTTCATCAACAATGATGAGTTAGGAGTTTTCATACTCGTAACTGCTCCCCTAAACTCATTGATAAATACCTCACACAGCTAATCAAAGTCATGGATACTATTGGGGTTAGACTTGTAAATCACTTCTTTGATTGTTCTTCCAACATCAACGGGAACAAGTGGCATATCTGAGATTCATTCAGCCTTTGTATCAGCATCATTTCTCCGAAAAAATCCATATGAAAAGATGGATCTGTTTTTCCCGTGAATGAAGTTATTTGGGGCATCTTAAACTTCCTAGGCAGAACAAAATCCATGATTTTCTGGGAAAAATGGGATTTATAATGAAATCCTGAGTTATATGCTACTTAGCACTCTTCCTCTAGTCCCCGTCTCTTCTGACTTTCTAAATCCTTCACTAACCTCTTGACATAGGCTTCAATATCTTCAATCCTTACGACATGCCCCTTACTTTCTTTATCCCAAAATTCGTTTTGCTTATAACCATTTTTCTCCTTCTAACATTTTTTATTGAGGATTTTTCTCATGTCTTCTAGACTTAAGCTGCATTCTGATCTTTGTTTACTGCTCACATCGGGCTATTCGGCAAGTGCAAACACTTGGGGCAAGGTTCGTCAATGATCCTGAAAGAAACATTGTTGTTCTTTCGTATCGCAAATCTTTTTAGAGGGTGGTTAAAGACATTTTCCTTCTCTTTCTCTGCTATAGTACACCTCCTCCTAAAGATATTTTGTTAGACATTTACTCCACAATTTTCAGCTTGCAAGATGTTAGAAGTGCTGCTCTCCACTGCCTTCGAGGGTGTAGCCACCTTCGGGCCGAAAGAACTAATTTGAAGTATTCTTTTCATCTTTGTAATTTCCTCTGCCAACGTCTAGATTTGCTGGTCTTTCTCTGCATGCTTTTTTTTTGCTGTCCTTCAATCCTTGGATCCATTGGGCGGCTTTTTCGTCACCTCTTTTATGAGGATTTTGACGTGGAGACAAAGTTTCTGACTAAGAGCTGCGATTCGCATCACCGAAAGGTGGTCGCTGATATTTGCGACCCGAGTTAGCTACAATTGTTGCTTCAAGTGAATTTTCTTCTGAATTTTCTCTCACTGTCGTACATTTCTTGCTTGTGTATTTTCATGTTATTGCAATGACTTTTCTCAAGATCACTGTTTTTTTAGCTTTTTATTCAATTTTCAAAGACAGCCCCAAATGTTAATATAGTAAAATTCTCTCTGAAATTTTATGCACCAGAATGATGTTCTTTGCTTGCTCGATTACTGTTTCACTAAAATCACAAAAAAAATATCAGAGGTTAAGCCGGTGATTTGATAAAAACCCTTCGATACTTAAATTAGAGTTTTATTTTTGTATATATTTGAGAGAAAATAATGACAGCAATTTAATAGTTAGAAGTTAGTATATTGTATATCTAATGTGTCTTGTGTATCATACATGGCTGTCTTTTGCTTACCTTTTATAGGTCATTTGATCCGACTACTATTATGTCTTTCAAGTTCATTATAATTTTAAGGAATCAATGAAACATAATTCCTGATTTAACGGTATGACAAGGAATTATGGAATTATAATCCTAAATTTATTAGTGTTATAGAGAATAATGGAATCGTGATACTGAATTCATCGGTTTTTCGAGGATCACGGGATTATAAGCTTTATTTGCATAATACTTCACCAGGCTACATACTTTCAGAAATTACTACTAAATCTCAATAGACTATAAACTTTCATAAATTTATATTTGATCTCTAAATCTCAATAAACCATGTCTACTTTTATAAATTCATATTTACTCTTAATAAATCCCTTCACTCTAAAACCTATCTGTTATCATATATTACATTGTGAATGATGTATAATTTATATTTTAGAAGTAATCCTAAGCTCCTTATATATAAGGAGTAATAATTTATTTCTTTTAGGAATAATATTATCTTTACTTGTACAAATCGAATTCCACCTTCAATAAATAAATTCTATAAGGACACTACTTGATCCCTTAAAAAAAAAAATTTCTAAAATAATAAAATTATTAATAATAAATAGACTACCAAACTCCCTAGTATTTGGAATATAAATTCTTGTTGAAAAACGAATCATATATCCAACTACATTTATAATAATAAGAAATGGAATAGGAAACTCTCTAATTATTTGGAATACAAATATTTGTTGAAAAAGAAATCATATATCCTAACAACATTTATTAGTTATTATTAGTTATTTGAAATATAAATCCTTATTTAAAAATGAATCATATATCAACATTTATAATAACAAAAAATGGACTAGGAAACTCTAATTAGTTGGAATACAAATACTTGTTGAAAAAGAAATCATATATGCTAACAACATTTCTAATAATTCGTGTTCTAACGTATCTTCAATTTATGAGAAAAAGATATCATATATCCTAACAACATTTATAATAATTCGTGTTCCAATGTATGTCTCCAATTTATGAGACAAATATATCATATATGCTAACAACATTTATAATAATTCGTGTTCCAACGTTTGTCTCCAATTTATGAGAAAAAGATAGCTTTCAAAAAAGAATTTTGTCCTTACAATGGGGATAGCTAATTGGAAATATTATTGAATGAATTGTTCAATAAACTAATGAAAAACGAACCGTACTAACAACAATCCTAATCCTAGGGAAATAATAAATTCTAGTAAATAAAAAACATTAAAACTTAACTAAATTAAAAAAAAAAAGTAATAAACTAAAGTTTTACTTAAATAATAAAACCAAATAAAAACCATAATTAAATAAGAAAACTAAATAAAACAAAAATAGTAATTTTTAAATTATCCTATACTATTTTTCATCCTACATCGTAATTAATAAATAATAATTTTATTTCCCAATAACTTAATTAAAAGCTACACAACTTCCAACTCTAAACATATCTTAATCTGAAATCACAAATTCACCAATTACAAAGATGAAACACCTAGATTTCTTTTATTTTTTACGCAAATTAAGTTCATATATTAGGTAGACAATAATAAAGCTAGCTACTCACAAATTTTAATCCACTGGTTCTCCTCCTGTTGGGGCTTCTGCCCATCTCCACATCCTCCTTCATCGTGCAGTCAAACATGTCTTTGGTCAAGCTAACGTAGCATTTCGTGTTCCGTGTTTGTGCAGTGTACATGTGCTCAATCAAATGAGTTTGAACTAGTCAATAGATACCTTCTCAATAATTCATTCTTGCTGTTTCATTCACTTCTCAATCTCATTATCCACAACTATAATAATAGTAATTGTTACAAAAATTTATCATCAGGAAGGTGCTTTGATTTTTCTTTCAAAGTTTTTTAGTTTTAATATAAGCGGAATTTGAATTCTTTGAATCTTATTTATGTTTTCAAGAGATTTTACTAATTAAATAATTAGTATTTATAGTATTATATCTGAAATTGTTGTAACAATTATAGATGGAATTATAAGGTTATGTGTCATAATCAGTTACTTGTGGTATTTCTTCATTGATCACTATTTATCTTTTTATTCGTCTATTCTACTGTGTTGAACGACAGTTTTCGAGCCATTAATTAAGCAATGAGAGAGATAGATATGTACCTTCCAAGAGTCTCGATCAATTGCGGTACTAGCAAGACCAAAAGTCTTCAGCATTACTTTTAGGTTTTGTTCATATCTGTTTTGGATATATAGCATGACTTGCATTCCAACAATATCCCAACTCACTCTCCTATCATTGGTTAGCGATTGTTTAAAATTGAAGTGATATGATTTTTAATAGTAACAACTGCAAAATGAAATTATAATTATTAAATTAAATAAAATTATTATTTATTACATATAATTGACAAATTTCACAGTTAAGTATCGTCTTACTTAAAAATATTCGCTTACAAACGATTCGTAAAATGCGTTAATGGAACAGATTTTTTTCTTAATTATTTGAAAATACAAATCGTTCGGTACTTATTGTGACTCAAATTTTTGAATTATGTGTTACTAATTTATTAATCTAAATTCTCAGATAATAAATATTAATTATTAGATAAAGATACGTGTAGAATAAACCAAATCACTATAATTCCAAACATATTATTGCACAATTTTGGAGATGAATTATTGAGCCCTCTTCATTATTGCACAATTTCTCAGTCATATTTGCACATCAAGTCATAAATTTTTCGTGTAAGTAATCCTTATTGTTTATGAAATAATTTGTACTCTTTCTAACAAGAGATTTACTATCATTTCTTATCGGTCAATCCGTGATGAAATGTACGCATAGGATTAATGAAATCATTTTGATTGACTTATAACTCTTTGTCCTTAATTGATGCTATTGCAACTTTTCAAATACAATATATACCCAATTCTTAATGTATCTTTTCTAATACTATTATTTGAAAAAGATGTCAATTCCTATTGCATTCATGTTCATGTTATATATATGTTTTGCCTCCTTTTTAACCGATATATATATAATTTTTGTTTTACTAATCTTGACTGTACAATTTTTTTTTAAATGACACAATCAAAAATAATTTTTACGCTTAAAAACATATAAAAAATTAATATAAAAGTATAAAATTGTATATATAAAATAAAGAAATAATTTATATATATAGATGACGTATATAAAAAATAAGTATAAATTAAAAACAAAATGAAAGGTGTTAAAAGTCAATTTTTGAGCAGATAGAAGTCTTGTGCCAACCTAACATAAAGTTCACAATCAAGAGATAAACAGTGCACAATGTCCATAATTGTGGGGCCAAGTTAGCGTCAACTCAACACTCGAGTGGTGAACAGTTTTTTGTGAATAGTACAATGACAATTCCAAGATGTTTGTGCCACGTTAGCACTAAATACTGATATTTGAACAATGCCTTATGAATAGTATTTTATGAACAGTACTTAGCGTTAGTTCAGCATCAACCTGGTACTTGAGCAATCATGTTATTTGGAGAGCTCGCCAAATTCGTGCCAACTTGGGGCTCGAGCAAACTTGTAAAAAATATATATATTCCTCGTATTTTGAGCTATGGCTTGAGGCAACTATTTGGGAGTTTTGTGTTTTTTAGATAAATAAAGTTTTTCTAAGTTCAAGAGGCTTGTTTTCTTTTTAACTGCTTTGTGAGATAAATTAATCTAGTTCCAAGTAAATCATATTTTTTAATTGTTTCTCTTAAGAGCAAATTATCAATTTATCATACATCAAATTCAATTAAGAAAATTTTAAAGTTGTAATTATTATTGGTGATTAGCGTTCTAACCTTATAAACGTGTTGTTCAAGGATTTTATAATAAAAAAAATTTCAGAATTCTAAATATTTAAATTATTTAGAGTGGGTCACTTGTCAATCTAGTTAAATTTAAGTGTCAAGAGTTTTTATACTAAATTACTTATTGTAAATTATTCTTTAACTATTGAAATATTTTAATGACTCCTATATTAACATAAAAAGTTTTTTATACTATGAATAGTTTTTCATAAGATTTCTTTTTGATAATAAATTTGTGTAACTTTTACTTGATTAATTTATTCTTTGATTATATTTATTATTGTTGTTTGTGATAATGATTTATCTGAGATTTATTGATTTAGATTTAACAAATTTTAACGTGATTTAATTTATTGATTATTTGAGTTCTGCTATTGACAATACCTTTCACTCCCTTGAGTGTTTTAGTGTTATAGGATTTAAATTTAGGTTTTTTAATTAAAAGATTAAAAAAAGTAATATATATGAACTCATTTGAAGCAATGCTCGTGTGTCCGATTTTCCTTTCCCTATCAATTGGAAATCAACTCAAATATTATAATTTTGTTTTATTATTCTTGAATATTTTATTATAATATAAATTTTATAAGTGCTAGTTAATTCAATTAATTAAATGATAAATTTTTTCATAATAACACAAAAATATTATAATTAAAATTTTGTCCACATTAAAATTAATTATGTAACGAATTTATTCTCATTTTTTTCATACATGTATTACGACAATTGCAAGTAATACCTTTTCAAATATCACAAACGATACACAACAGAATCATATAAATAATAACCCACAATAAAAAGTTACTTCAATTATAAAGAATCGTGGCATATGTGGATGGAATCTGAAAAAGTTTCATATTAAACTTTAAGAACCATCATATTGAACAGAAAAAACTGTTGAGGCACAAGTAATATTTGAACTGCAAACAACGTGCACTATAATTATTTGGAGATTTTTTGGACACAAGCATTAAAAGTAAGCCATTGTCTGTGTGATATATTTGTCATTCCACCAAACAATTATATTTAGGTACATTGATGCTAATATATCTTTTAACATTAAGGGTTTTCGGTCTGTGATTGAAAAAATTAATTGCTTGCTGTCGAAAAACTAGCTAGTATTAGGATATAACCCAAATTCGATTTTGAAAGTACTTCTGTAAGACGTATTTTCCGGAGAAACAAATATCTTTCTTTTTTTTAATAGGGTGTTCGTTGAATTAGATCTAATTTTGGAGATTTTAAATTTCAATCCAATCCAAGGAGTGATTAAGATATTGAATTCAAATTAACTAAGATGATATTAGAAATAATATACAATGTCTTTAAATAAATTAGTAATTCATAATAAAATAATAAAGGAATATTCAAAAAAAATATGCTGATTAATTAATATTAAAAAAAATCAATAGAAGACCTATTCAATTGGAATAAATAGGGTTACATCTTGTTTGGATCTCATGACTTGTCCCAATCAATGGTACAAGAGTCAGATGCACCCTGTCACAAAAAAGAACAAGAGGATCCAAGTGAACGACCAAAGGGTTATAATCCAGACATATTTTTGCATTTCTCAGTAGGATAAAATTTGGTGCCTTGAGAGCATAATTATTTGCCTCATCACCATTCCTTTCTAGTTAGTTTCCAAGAAAAGATTGTTCAATAAACGAAATATACTTATTGCACAAACATTATACTAAATGTATATATATGTACATGTCTCTCTTGACTAATTTGTACTTGGGTGCTTAGGTACTTATATATTTGCTACCACTTTTAACTTTGTACTTGTTACTTGGGTAGCATGTCCTTTTATGTATTTGAATACTATATGCAGAAGTAATTTTTTTTTTTTTGTAATAACATGTAAAGATAAATGGTGTTTAATTGAAGGTAAATTAAATGATTAAAAAACTTAATTAATTAAATTTTTTTATAGAGAAATAAGGGATTTAAGAATCAATCAATTTCGTATTAATCTTGAATCAAAACATAATGATTAACCTTAAAAGTGTTGGTATTTATTATCTGAATATTAAATAATTTATTACACTATTTTATCATTCATCAAATGAATGATACATTATTTATATATTATACTATTTAAAAATACTAATTACAGAAAAATATATAATTATTCTAATTAGGTTTGCTGCCGTAGAGTGTCTTGTGTAAGCTAAGCTAACAGGAATATACCATTAGAAAATGAGCAAACCAAAAAAAAAATATTTTATCGACATGATTTGCAATATTATTCTTTAATATTATCGTTTAAAGTAGGTAGTTTTGCAGCGCTTCATCAATCAAAGCATAACTTCATTGTCACGACTTATACTTTTAAAAGCGACACTTATTCTTAGTCATTGTTGGTAGCAAAGCATTAAACCATGGGCCCTTCTATAATTGCATTGAAAGAAAATGGCTACAATGTTATGGCAAAATAAAATAAAAAAAACTTTAAGGGCAATCTAATCAATTAATCAAAGAATGGTGGTAAAGTGTAATCTCAATATACATTTGTTTTTGTTTTTTTTTTTTTCTCATTTCAACGTGGACCTAGTTGGCAATTTAATTGTATCAAAACCACATCAATAATAGAAACAACATAAAGAAAAGCAACAACTTTGAAGATAAACCAAATTGGCATTGTTAGGTGCATGTTATATAGTTTATGCAGGGCAAGCACAACCTATGCTAATGGTCTTGTCACAACAGGCGTGAAGTTGGACAAATTTTTCTTGCTTGGCTCTTATTAATCATTTGTCTTTGGCCAACAACTATTTTCTAGTTTCCATCTTCCTTTGTTGGCCACTGTTTTCAATGAAGTTGGGTCTAACCCTAAGCTATAGGGCAACATATATGGGTGGAAAATCATAACCCCATTAGATTTTTCTTTTTTCAGTATAATGCATAAGGATAAAAAGTAAGACGTGGACTTTCTTTCTCATCAACAATTTTAGCTAGTTAAAATAGAAACATATATGCATAAATAACCAGTATTGAAACAAGAAATTGTATTGAAGAATCCAATGTGGGTGTATTTAGAACTGAAATATTACCAGAAGTAGCAGCTGCTGAGTGAAATTATTGTCCTTCAACTCATCCCACTTCATGTTTTTTATAGAAATTGGTTCATCCCCTAAAGGACTCAATCCAAATGAATCTGGGGAAAGGAGATGTGAACAGTACCGGAAAGGAACAGTACAATCATAGATGATCATGCTTTGATTGATTTGATTTCAACCACCCAAATGGGGTTTTGGCAGAGACAAAGGAAACAACTCGCCTAGGAAATAAAGCACTCAAGCTAATAAGCAACGACTTTTAGGGTTTTTTTTTTTTTTTTGTTATGCTCTTCATTATCAACCCACTTCAAAATTATGGTGCAAACTCACCTCACCGTCCTATTGTGTCATAGTTATCTTTAACTTGAAAGCAACCCCAGAACTAACTAGCTCTCTATTTCATGTGGTCCTCCTCCTAGCTAGATAATGATAAAGCCAGTCTGAAGAGGACAGACTCATCAGCTAGCTAGACAGAGAAAGAGAGAGAGAGAAAGGGAAAAAGGAAATGATTTTAGATAAGTGGAAAGGACGGCATGTATAAATGGAAATGAACATCATAAAGAATGCAAAAATAGTCATTTTACAAACAAATTAGGGCTTTCAATAGTGGATAAGATTATGACCATTTCTAAATAAGCTGAGGAGTTGGGTTTTTTGGAGTTGGTCTTGTAGATAGCATAAGCAAATGGCTAGTTTATACAAAACACAAGCAACAGTTTCTTGACTGTTAATTTGTGTAAGAAAAGAGAGAGAGAGAGAATTGTTTGTAGCCTCTCCCCAGCAACAGCAAAAAGTTAAACAGATAAGCACGCGAAGAGGAACCCAACAACATTCTCATTTCACTTAGATTTGATGGAGAGATAGAGGGATAGAGAGATGAGGTTTCCCTTTTTGATGAAAGCGACATGGTTAGCTAAACCAAAGTCACTCAGTCAAAGGAGAGCATTACCTATTCTGTCAGCAGGGCCTTCACTACATTATATGGTGCTAGCTAATTTCAATGGAATTTTATAATTTTATACTCTTCTCTTTATTAGGGTTTCAGATATATCGCCACGTGTAAATGTAAAATATACATTATATGTTGTTTGTTGCTTTAGATGGATGTATCTTCCCATTACATGTCACAAAGACTGTTACAAAAAAATAAAAATAAAAAAAAGAAACAGCCCTAACCCACTTCTCTTGAAAATTGAAAATTGAAAATGGATTCCATGCAACTTAAATTCTTTTGTTGATTGAGTTTTGTTTGTCAGTCTCTCACACCTGCTACCACGTGAAGTGGCACAACTTAATGTTACCTATCCACTCACTTCCCACAATATCGCTGTTTTACTTTCTCTCTTTCGTTTTCATGGTCCAAGCACATAAGAGAGAACCAACTTTTTCTCCAAAAGAAAAGATTTAGAAATAGATGGCACTTTGTCAACAATAAATTCCACCACTTTTACTTCTTTAGCTCCTCACCATCTTTATGATTCACTCACTTCTCCATACCATCTCTCTCAACACACAGAATACAGATTCGTAAACCTCATTGGCATACAGCAGCGCTTCTTTCTGTGCTGTCTTTCTCATATGCTCCAATCCTTGGTTGCAAAGGTAAATGAGCTCCCTCTATCACTCTCTTTCTCTCTAACAACGCACAGACATACATAACACAATTACATAAATATGCAAAGAGAAATACATAAACAAACAGTGTATAGTTTGTCTTTCTCAAGCTATTTAGCTAGCTCTGAGACAATATAGAAATAAACAGTTCATTACAAATTAATATGACCTGTCTTTCTCACAAACAATGGTTTTTCTTCGAGTTTCAGGAACTGAAAAAGATGGTGTTGATGGATCCATTAACTCCGCAGGATGCACCTTGAATTGGTGCATGCATGTTTCATTCTCAAGCTCTAGTGTCAGCTGCAGCTAGCTCACGTGGCTAATTAGGGTTGTCCAGTGCAATTGCAAATCTAAAAAATGCTTTCCTCAAACAACAATGGTTTAAACAATGACTTAGTCTCTTATAATAATGACCAGTCAATTTTTCATAGGCCTTTTCTCAACGACATTAACCCAAATTCGAAACAAGAAGAACCTCCTCAATCTTTCTTTCATATCCCATCTCCTTTCATTCATTATGACTTAGATTTAGAAGACCAAGAACTTTTTCTTCCACAAGAGCACTATGATCTTTTTCTTCAGCAGCAACCATTGACAACTGATGATAGTACTGTACCTGATATTGTTGTTAACATGGTGGATTCAAGCAAAACCGAAGTTAATGGGTTAACAAAGAACTGCAAAAAGAAAAGGCAAATTGTCTGCAACCAGAAGATCCCAATAATTAAGAGACCTTCAAAGACAGACCGGCACAGCAAGATCAACACTGCGAAGGGACCAAGAGACCGGAGAATGAGATTGTCCCTTGAAGTTGCTCGAGAGTTTTTCGATCTGCAAGACATGTTAGGCTATGACAAAGCTAGTAAAACTGTTGAGTGGTTACTCAACAAGGCGAAATCTGAGATAAAAAATCTTGAAAGATGCTTTCCCCAGAAGAATAACAGCTTCAGTGTTGGTGCAAAGATTGCCTCTTCTGCTTCTGAGTCTGATGCTGTATCTGGTTTCGACAAGGCTGCCATTAGAGGCAGCATTAGCTCCAAGGGAAAACCCTCAGTTAAAGAGAAAAATATTAGGAACACTCGTAACACTACTCATCGCCCTCATGCCAGGGCCTTAAGGGACAAGGCAAGGGCAAGGGCAAGGGAGAGAACAAGAAAAAAAATGTGGAGTCGAAGGTTTGGAGAATCAAAGCTGTCCGATGAAGCAAAAGCCAAAGACTTGAATCAATTAGGTTCTTTGAGTTCCTTTGAATCCGGCTATGAATTGGGTACTCAAAGTCACAACAGTAGCCATTCCTTGAAGTTGATGGCTGAAGTTGAAGAGCTGAGCTCTAATGATCAGCCCAATTTAGGGAATCAAGAAGAAATGTTAGATGATGCTTCTGTGATCATGGGAAAATGGAGCCCGTCTTCACCTTTCACTTATCTGCAAAATATTGGAATTTCTCAAGAGGTAAGTTAATTCGATTCAAAAACAAATTTTCCCGATTTGTCGAAATGTCATGGCAGTGCTATTTGCTGCAATGTATTCTAGCTTTTATTTCGAAACATATGTGGATCCATCAACGATGCACTGTTTGTACCAGATGAAGTAACTCCAAAATTGAAGTTCTTACCACTATTAACTTGTTTCTGTGGCAGTATCAATTTGGAGACTTTCAATTCTTGGTCAAACCATAGGAAACCTGCAACGACCACAATTCATACTAACTTGGGCGTATCTGTTCTTTGATGTGTGTCAAATAGGTAAATATTGAGAAGACTGATATATGTATTGTCTTTCCTCATGCTTGGAATAATGTAATATATATGGAAATTGTATCTTCTATTGCTACAATTTTCTTCTGGACTGTTGTCAGTGATTATCAAATCATTGCAAATCTTAATTTGAATGTAAAACTTTGTTGTCAATTGGTTTTGTGTTCTTGATTCTCCTTTTTACTAGACTTTGAATCCACATAGTTAATTAATGTCCATAATCATATTGTTTTCCATTATTGATTCTTACCTCCGATCTATATTTATGGAAACTACCTGTCTCTTAGGGTTGCTTTTCCACTGCCTGGTTTGTATTTCAGTGGATTTCTGAACTTCCTAAATGCATCCCATTGACAGCTTATTGGAAGTGATTGAATAGACATATAAGTCCTCCATTATCTACTTTGTAGATTGACACCTCAGTAGAAAAATTGATATTTCAACATTTCAATTATTTTTTATTTACGGATAAGATAATTCTTGAAGGATCGCAAAGGAGATGTACATTCATCCTGGAAATTAAGATATGAATTCAATAATTTAGAGTTCCTAAAAATAAATATAATCAATTAATTATGGTAACAAGAAATCTTTTCGCAGGAAATAATAAAGCACTGATCAATTCATGGAATTCTAGGAAATTAAGCTCTTAAGCTGTAAAAAAAAAAAAAAAAAAAAAAACTATTAGACTTTCTGATAGCAACAAATAATTAAGGAACAATTCTACTTTATCTAGCAGATTTTATTGAGTTAATTGTGCTTTATATTGTTTTTGCAGTCCTGATTAGCATTAAGGCAGACATGTCTTTAACAATTTGTTAATTTTTTGCAGAGCAAGTGGTGTACTTTATACTAACATCAAGCTTATATGGACAAGTATATTTTATAAATAACTAAGACAACTGAAGTCCTATGTTAGCTAGGTATATGTTCTAACATTCTCAGTTCCAATACCTAACGAGTTACTTCAAGGTTGAAGTTAATGTATGAATCATGAACATGACTCATTAAGGCCAACTGTATATACTGCGTGATGAACCTTTAAAAACTTTCTAACCGGATTGAATCACAGAAGTGACTCAAGTGAGGATATCTTGCAAATTACTCGGTGGATATGTATCGTTCTTTGTTTGGTACAGAATAATTATAGCATATATGTTCAATCACAAAGAGAAAATTGGTACTTTAGTGAATACCAACTTACACTCTTGATTGATTCTTGAATTTTTACAACTCCAGCGCGTAATTTGCGGGAACATTATGCTTTTACATGACATGGGAGTTTTGCGAGTGAAATGGTGTATCTTTCCAAAAACTAGACTTTTTAACACATGAATATTAAATATTTGAAAAAAATAATTAAAAAAAGAACATTTTCCATTGTTCCAAACATTTATATTCCAAGTTGATGTCTTAACATAAGTGTTGCTAGACTCTTATGAGTGTCAAACGCCCCCTCAAAGTTTTTAAATATCTTTTCTAATTAAGCTTCTAGTCTAAATTTTTTCATATTCAAGTTCTGACAATAAAACTTGCACTGTTGTTCAAACTTTATAATCTAACATGATTATAGACTGATCTGCCTCTCTAAAGTTTGAAATAGATAAATAAATATAGGTTGTCTGAAAAATATAAAGCTCTACTCAATCTAAATCCGAAGTCATGACTTAAAATATCAATGAGAATAGCAAGGCTACTTATTCATCCCTTGCCCTTGGTAGAAATTATTGAAAGATATGGTGCAGGTTAAGGAAAGCATACTGTTATGTTCCTAAGGTCATTGAAACTCCAAATTCTCTATTTTGTCACAAGTAGGAAAAATTGTTGCTACGCTACAACATAAAAATGATGCAATAATTGTATAAGTATACCCTGAAAACGTGAAAATACTGACCTCCCAGATTGTCAAATTTCGCTTGAATTATATCCTCCAATCATTGTAGCTAATTAATATTATGCGGAAGATAAGGCCCACCGTCTCTAAATTGTGCTTGGCATGTGAAATGGAATTGGTGATTGTCATGATAACATGACCTGGTTCAACTTTTGCTCACTCTCCATTTATCTTTTTTGTCCTTTCTGCTTCATGACTAACAGACATTAATTGGTAGCCAGTATCAATCATCTCTTAAACTAAGATACCCTGATTCTCTGAGGCAAAAACCCCTTACAATCTTCTGATGAGTTTATTTTCAATGGAATAATATAGCACATCCAGCTTTTTTTCTGTTGGTCTTGTTTTTTCTGTCTGATCAGTTGTAATGGATCAATCATGTGAGTTTCACACAGTTTAGGATAAGGAATCTTCTGTAGCTCTAAAGAAATTTGAGTAAAAGGCCAAGAGAAATTAGGATCTCTTTGGTGAGACATGACTACAAGTAATTAGTAGAATGATAGTAAGTGTTGGAAATTGATGACAATTTGGTTAGGAGTTGGGACATTGTGATAATGAAAGGAGATAGGTGAAGAAAACTTACCAATAAAGCTAAACATGAAGTTGATTGTTAAAAAATGGCATTTTCCTACCACGGAGTTGAAGAAAGTAGTCATTGCAAATGAAAGCAATGAAACCTACAATTAAAATGCTACAGATTGAAAAGTTAGGCAGAAGAAAAGAAAGCAGTGAAATTAGAATATAAAAAAAAAATTGTGGATGGAATATTGTCCATTCTTCAATGATGGCAATTAGAACCACAACAAATTAAGGAGTACTACGTATACCCCAGCCTTCTGCAAGTTTTGGGTGGACACGGTTGGATTGTACAAGTTTCATATGGATGCTAGTTGTTGTCCCCTGCCCTAATAATGAATGCAAGGAAATTAATTAATGTTCCAGCATGAAGATTTTCCATTTTCTGTTTTAGTTTCAAATATTCAAGCACATTTCCAAATGTTCTGCATCATCACTAGAAGCATTCTTGATTGATGAATCAAGGATAATCTAATTTTTCATTCCTCTTATAAGTAAGAAGTGTTATAGATCTTCAAGTATAAAATTATTTGCCACTGAAACGTATATAAGAACATCTCCCAGACTCATATTCTCAATCAATTCCACCAAATGAAGCATGCAATTTGTAAATCCTGTACTTTATCCCACTAAATTTCTTATTAACTGAGGAAATATGTACCAAGTATAAAGTTGCACCAGCTATATATACCTACGAAGTTGCATTATTCTAATTCCACAATGAGCTTTCAGAGGCAGAGAAAAGAAAAAAAATTAAGGAGAGAGAGGTATCCGCTTGTGCGTTATGCACAGAATGCGTTTAAGTGATCAGTCAACTGTATGAGAATTAAGTTTTGCCTGTCCCCTGCTGCCTCCGGGTTTGAAGGATATTGACTCCTAAATCCTAATGCCATCATGCGTTGATTTGTTTGCTCGTGTTGTTTTACTTCATACTCGTTTTCTCCAAAGAAAGGAGGGCAAAGATGTCTTTTCCTTTCAATATTTGTACATTTGTCGTTTTGGGATCTGTTAAAATGTGCAGATGCTGAAGCAGTGTCCAGATTGCAAATTATGAATTAGGTTTCTTATTAAAAATTCCCTGTATGATTGCAAACTGTTATGCACGTGAGAGTAGTAGTTGTTATACTGGTAGTTATAATTGGTCTAAGTTGTTAGCCATATAAATATATAGATCAGCACTCAAATCTTTGATAGGGAATGTCAGTTTAGCAAAATTTAACCCTAAACAATACCAATTTGTTGTTTATCAATTGGTGAATTATGTATGTATAGTGTAATAAATGGCCTCAGATCCTTCAATAAATGCCAAAACATGCTGATTCATTCTATTTCTTTGGTTTTGAGTTTTGATATGTGTTTCTACCGGGTTCATTAAATCCCAATACAAGTAGTTCACACTAATTGTAAATGATTCTCTCTTCTTTTTTATTTTCACTGCAAACCCTATTACTAGTTTGATGATAACAAGAAGGTTCTATCCTAATTTTGTGGTAAAAAAGGCATGAGGAATTTTTTGTAGGGAGAGTTTAGCACCATTAACAAGTGCTCGTACAGGTTATTTTTAAATGTTAATTATGTGCAGAAATTAGCAGCCGCAAAAAGAGAAATATGCTAGCCTCTTAACACACATAAAAAAGTTTGAACTAAATACTAATTTTTATGACAAAATTTAAAAGAGGGAGCTCAAAACATATATATATATATATATATATATATACATACACGCGTGCGCACACACACATATATATCACCTGCAAACGTGGGTAAAAATCTGGATTCCCCAGAACTCCTAGATTCTCCACAATATAAGGATAGAGAATAACTGTTAGTTGTAGATCTAAATTATTTTACAGAGAAAACCCATAACCTGAGAACAAAACTGTTGGGATCTAGCTGCACAGAAAACCCTAGGTTTTCTCAAAATCTTCTGTCCAGACCTAAAACTCTAAGAACAAGTCACTGTAGCAACGGATCCCAGAGAAGGAGAAAGAGTGCGACTGAGCTTTTGTAAAGAACCCTAACAAGGCGTGAAGCTGTGAATAGACTTCGATTATTATCTGTTTCCGGCTTGGGAAGGAAAATCGACGAGTCCGAATGAAAGGAAATTTACCGAAATCTAAAAC
Source organism: Cedrela odorata (assembly GCA_035584115.1). Lineage (NCBI taxonomy): Eukaryota > Viridiplantae > Streptophyta > Magnoliopsida > Sapindales > Meliaceae > Cedrela > Cedrela odorata. Next base: position 67,261 of record JAXCLQ010040891.1, on the reverse strand, counting down.
TAGAAACTGAGAGCATGAAACCCTAGAAAAGATGCCATTCCGTAAAGTGTGCACTGTTTCTGGTGCAAAGTAGAAAGGGTTAAAAGGAAAAAATAAAATATCAATGTTTAGCGGATCATCTTCTTAGAGAAACAAAAGGATATGTATCCCAAACGAGAGAGATTCAAAATCATCTGTGAAACCCATAGAAAATTCTACTGCAAAAAGTCGAGCAGGATACAGGAACCCTAGAAAGAGAAAGCAGAGAGAGAATCAAACAAAATCCAGATAGAAAATTTTGGTTTTCTAAAACCTTAACTAGTTAATCCTAAAAAATAATCATAATCATCTCAAACGTGAGGATGATTAACCCTAAGAGAGAGAAAAAGAGAGAGATCCGATTTTTTTCTTTCAATCCATTACTTTCTTAGAAACCCTAGGAGAGTGAAATTATTTGTCTTTGAGTGGATGGACAAATTGAAAAAGTGGGGTGACTGATCAGAGCAATTAAGAGTCACTGGAATTATGGTACCAATTTGTGCAGAAGAAAGAAAAGACTTGAACTAGCTAGATCGGGTGTATGTAATGAACGCACTATTTTTAGAAATGCCAAGAACAAGGTTTAATTATTACACAGGGGTCCAAAACACATCCAGTCCTAGCCCTTTCTGTCAGCACTGTTGGCTTTTTGTGCTTCTACCAGAGAGGGAGGGCCACAAAAACAATGTATGTAATCTCAGGAGACTGAATATTTTAACGCATGCAGATGACGAAAAAGCTAATATTATTGCTGAATATGTATTATGTATAATATGTAAAGGAATAACAAGATGAAAACATAAGAATAATACTTAATTGACAATGAGTATGAGCAACATGCCAATATGGTCCCCTTGCCATACTTTAAAGAAAATTTATCTTCGGAAATTACTTTATACAATTTCAAAAAATATGTGTCCAGTTATGTATAATATTGGTTTAAGGGATTGCATGTACAAGGAATTGGTGGATGGGGGTGGATATCTTAAGACACTGCTCGATCTGAGGGAACAAATTAAAACATTTTACATTGTTGATTGCAAAATCACTTGACACAGCAAAGCTAGTACTTGATTGAGGCATAACGTTCTCCTGCTGTGTAAGTCCAGTTTTATTTAATAAATTTGTAATATAAATTTAAATAATTATCATTTAATTTTTTATATTTAAAAAATTCGAATACAAATCCCAATTAAAATACCAAACAGCATCATATTTTCTGGACATTGACCAAAACAAATTTCTTAGGTAGTGAAAATTGAACTACAAGGCGAGGTTAACTTGGTAAGTAAAAGTTTTTATGTGAGCTCGTCTACCAGAAGTTAACATCTCTTAGGCTGCTGCAGCGACCCCTCTTCTATACCATGTAAAATAAAATGACCAATAGGATCTGGGATATCATATGTTTTTATGAAATCCTTGGAAGAGAGAATGTGATCAATTCACCTCAGTTGAACTCATATCAAATTAAAAAAATTGAGCATAGTAACGGGATCTATGGGCCGGAACAGGGTGAAGTTCTCAACTTCTAGTTAAGCAACATTCCAAGTTAAGCCAAATTATTTCTATTTCCCAGAATTCGCCTAAAGCATAGGTTTGCCAATCCTACACAAGTAATTAAAGAACCTCTTTAAGCTTAGATTTGAGAGCAATATTACAAGTTAAACCAAATTGGCCTAAGCATCAGTCTATCATCTTTCTAATTATTTATGAGATGTTTCCAAGGTAACTTAAAATGCAATAAATAAAATATAAAATTGAAATTCTAAGATGTTACCATTGATTTAAATTCGGCCCTTCATATTATATCATATGATCAAAAACAAAATATATATTGATGGCCCAACTCCTATTATGAGCCAAGGGATTTTCCTTCCATCAGTACATCAATATCAAAGAATTTTGTCAGGCCTAAATTCATCTCACATTCTGAAAACATCGATCCCTAATAGACAAACCAAGTCCATTTCTATGGACATCTTGACATAACGCAGGATCTACAGATCAAATAACAAGGTATACATTACATATAGATCAAACTAAAGAAAAGAGAAGATGTAATCAATAGTCCAAAAGAAGAGGATCCTATGGGAACGAAAGAAAAACTACACGGAATTCCAAAGTCCAAACCTAACATCAGAGCAAGAACTCAAAGCTATTCCAACCCTACCGCAGAGTAAGAAGGCAAAACATTTCAAAAATAATTATAGAAACTTGCTTAAGAGTTGGAAGATCTGTCAACTATACAATTAATCTTATTCTCATATATTTTAAAATTATATCCCTCTAATCCTTGTTTAATTCTATCCTAATGTAAATGATTATATTTAACAGTAATCAATTTGGAATTAACAGCCAATACAAATAATCCAAAGATTTGAAAATAAGAAGTAAAACACTATTTTAAATACAGAACGCGTCACTTTCTTAAACAGAGCAGATTCATTTGCATATATTACGGGATTGTTTGCAATCCCTTAATTCTGGTTTTTAATACCTACAAAATTAACACACAGAAAAATATCTCCATGACTTTTATTTTCACTCATTTATTTGGCTATGTGCTCATATTCCTTCATTGTTTTACGACTAATAGAAGTGTTGTTCTGCCCCATGCATGCCGGTCTCGAGCTAATTTTATTCTAATAGCTAACTAGCTGACACTTAACCTTACAAGATTAGGCTGTATCTTTTATTCACCTAATGAAACTCAGCTGCTTGTCATTATAACTCTTAGCATCCTCTCTGTCACCATATGTGCCACAGGAATTTGTGAAGTTGTGATAAAAAGTTTTAGACATTTGAAAGAAAATGGAATCTCAACATTGCAAAGAATTCGTAATATACTCCCTCCTTCTTAGCCATTAATTAAATAAAGTTAGCCAAAGGTTGAGCTTGAACTGTCCCTTAATCAGAAACAGGAGGTAGATAGAATAGAATCAACTGAAGAATGATCTCTAACATTTTGTCCTCAAGTAAGAAAGACATGAAAAGATATAATAGTGATTGTTCTAGTGAAGCCTAACTTATCAGCCAATGTCTCAATGCACTGAGTAATAATGTCATGTGGATGCTTGGGAGGCAACCTCTTGACTTCTTCTAACTGATCCTGATCCAGTTGGCTTAACCTCAGCTTGATTACCAACTTTCTCTCCAATACAAAGTTACAAACTAATGAATAATACTAGGCAAATAGGGGGTTAGAAGAATAAAGGAAAATAGTCGATTAATTAGAGAAAAGATGGTTGTTTTGTTCACTATGGAAAAAATAATACAACTTTAATGGATTATCTCTCTGTAAAGAATCTAGCCAGTGAATCGTTCCCTTTATTAGTAAATTTCCCTTTGTGGTGATTGATCTGGCGATTTGTTCGGTCTATAGTAATGATCTAAAGGATGTTCTTTTCATAATACAATAACCTCTAAGCTACTTCTCATCTCATGAAGGCTAATTCTCTAATTATAACTCTATTATTATTGTAGTTCTTCCAGAATCACAAACAAATCCTCACAACAGTTGAGTAATTTTTTGCAATTCACATTTACACTACAACTTAATAAAAAATAAAACAATGAAAAAGGCAAGTAATCGGACTTAAGGTAAACTGTTGTCCTACAACAATAACAAATTTTTTAAAAAAGAAAAAATCCAAGTTATTCCTAACCACATTCAGAAACTTCCTGGTTATATAGCAAACTCATGAATTTATAATATTCTTTAAACAAAACTATCGTGAATTGTTAGGATTTTTGGGCTGGTTCATTTCGTATCCAAAACATTGTTGGGTAGTAAAGATCCAGTTTCACAAAGACTGACAGAAGCTGCTAGCCAAGTTGGTACTCATTTGTGGCTCGAGCGGGCAAGGATTAACTCGCGCCTACCTGGCACCCACCTGGCGCTCGAGCGAGGCATGGATCAGTTTTTAAAAAGAAGAGACATTAGCTTTGCGCCTACCTCCTGCCTGATGCTAACGTCGTGTCCACCTCAGGCTCAAGCCAGAACCAGTTAGTTTTTTTCCAGAATCTTCGCGCCCACCTCGTGCTCACCTAGCGCCTGAGCAATGAAGATTTCTGGACATCGCGCCCACCTCGCACCCACTTGGCGCTCTAGTGGGAATAGGCAAAATATAAAAGGACACTGTCTTCCATTAGGGTTTAAGACCACTCTTCCGAGACTTATGAGTTCTTAGTGCAGAGTTTTTATCCTCTTTTAGTATTTCATAGTGACCTTATTCTTATCAAGAAAAATCAAATCTTTTTCTGATTTTTGAGATTTATTTGATTGTTTCTATTAAGAAATTTTCACCATTATTTCTCCCTAAAATCCAATTGTACACCTTCAGATTTATGAGAGGTGTTGGTAGTTGGAGTTCTGGTCTTTTGAACATATTGTTCACAAGTTTTATAAGAAGTATAAAGGTTCACAATTTTGAACAATGTAATTGCTTTGAGTGAATCACTCGTTCAGTAGCTACAAAAGTTCTTATAAGAATATTACTAGTTATAAGTTTTTTTCTCATTAATAAAATTTGAGGTGGTTCGTATATCAACATGAAGGGTTTTTATCCTGTGAAAAATTCTTCATAAAATTTTTCTTCGGTAAATAAATCGTTATGTCTATTTATTTTTATTACTTACTTGGTTTAAATATTTAATTTGTTATTGTTCTTACTTGATTTATTTTCTCTGAGATTATTTAATCTAGATTTAGCAAATTTTAACTTGTTATAATTTGTTAATTAATTTAGCTTCTGTTTAAATAACACCTTTTACCCCTAAGATATTTTAGGGTCTAAACTTAGGTATTAGTATCAAAGCCTAAATTTGATCATTGACCTAGATATTTACTCTAGATGAAGAATAAATCTTAGGGTTTGTCTGTCCCACCTCACTTTTATGAGAATAATTATCCAAACTAGAAAGTGCAAATGAGAGTGTTCTTGGAGTTTGTAGATGAGCATGTTTGAATTTCATGTGTAAATGCCTGGAGTCCTTATAGGGTTATTATTGACGGAGTTACTAATCCTAAAGAGTTCCGTCAGTGGACCGAAGATGAGTTGTTTGACTCAAATAGTAATAGCAAAACTATGAATGCAATATTATGGCTCTCTCTTCTAAAGAATTTAAGAGAATTTTCATGTATCATATTGCTTAGGAGACTTGGGATATTCTAGAAACCACTCATGAGGAACTAAGACTGTTAAGAATTCAAAACTTTAAATTTTGACTTCTAGATTTGAAGAAATTAAGATGAAAGATGAGGAAACTTTTGATGAGTTCTATGTCAAACTGAATGACATAGTAAACTCAAAGTTTAATCTAAATGAAAGGATTTCTGAAAATCGTATAGTAAGAAAAGTTCTCAGAAGTCATAGTCGTTGAAAAAACCAAGGATTTAGACTCCATGCGAATAGAGGAATTAGTCTGCTCACTTTAAACCTATGAGTCTAGTTTGTGAGCCAAAGAAGTCAAAGTTCATGGCTCTCAAGTCCGTTAAGTCGAAGACTGAGAAAGATTAAGATGAAGAATTGTCTAATGATGAAGAGATGACTTTGTTTGTTAAGAAGTTTATGAAGGTTTTTCATGCTAAGAAAGATTTGTTTAGTAATAGTCATAATAATTTTAAGAGAAATAAGAACTTTTCCAAAGGAGGTAAAAAGGATAAAAAACCCATCTCAAGTAATACAATGTCATATCAGAATTGAGTGTTCGAATTTCTAGAAAAGAAAGAAGGCTATGAATGCATCTCTAAGTGATCATAACTCTTCAGCTGATGAGACTAATGATTTCACATCTTTCTAAGTGATCATAAGTCTTCAGCTGATGAGACTAATGATTTCACATCTTTTGTTTCTTCTATGAAAATTAAATACACTAACTCAAAAGAAAACGAGTCAGATGATAAGGGAGATCTTAGTGTGGCTTTTGATAAATTGTATAAAGAAAGTGTGAAGCTCAAAAAAGTAAACAAGACAATTTTAAAATAACCCAATTCAATTGAGTCAGAAAAGGAAGATCTCTTACTTACATTTAAAGAACATGAAGAGTTGGTAAAGTATCTTAAGGAGCCAAAACTTGATTTAAAAAACAAACTTAAGGCTCTTGATGATAAGTTGACTAATGCAAAATCAAAACTCATGAAATTTTCAAATGGGACAAAGAAGTTAGACAAGATCCTGAACTTATGCTTGAATGCTAGTAATAAGATGGGTTTAAGATTTACAATAACTAAACATAGTGAAGCCTCTACCTCTAAAGCAACCTTTAAGATTATAATTGTACCTACTTTTAGTACAGTTTATAATGAGATAGAATTTCTCATATCGAATAAGTCTCAAGTTCATCCTAAGGATGTTTATCCTAACTGAGTATAAAAAGGAAAATCTGTCAAGCAAACAATTTCTTAAACCTAGATGGATAAGATAAACGAGGAAGCCCGTATAATAAGTTTATCATGTTTATATTTGTCTCCCATGAATGTGGGAAACAAGGTCACATTAGGATAACCTATTTTGTACTTAAAAGAAAGAAAATAATGTCAAATGACCTAAAGATTGAGGTAAGTCAGAATGATCTTGCTCGTTAGGTTGTAGAATTAGCCAACCAAACTAAAATGATTAGTGATAGACTAGCTTCTCTAACTGAGTTGTTCACAACCTAATGTCAATCTGTGGATAGTTCAAGAAACAAGAGTTTTGTGGTCTATATAGCTCTTAAAGCTAGGAGCTATTTGGTATGGTATTTAAATAATGGGTGTTCTAGGCATATGTGTGGAGAAAATGCTTTATTCACATCATTAGAGAAATGCACTGTAGATATTGTAACATTTAGAGATGTAGGTCAAGCTCCAATTCGAGGTAGAGGTAGTGTAAAAATAGAAAGAATGTATGTTCTAAAGAATGTATTGTTTATTGAAGGACTAAAAGCAAATCTTTTGAACATTGGTCAGTTTTAAGATGCAAATCTAGAGGTCAAATTAGCTAAAGATATGTGAACTATTTATGATTCTAAGGGGAAGTGAGTAATGGAAGGGTAAAAAACATCAGATAACTGTAATGGAATTACCCCAAACTTAACTCTTAGTAATAATCGTGTCAAAGTCAATTTAGCATAATTATTGCATGAAAGGCTAGGTCATGTAAATTACAGAGATTTGTAAAAAATATTGTTGATGACCTGCCCAAACTTCCAAAGTAAGATATTATATGTGGACCATGCCTAATAAGTAAACAAGCTAGGACAAGTTATAAACGGACTCATGGTATTTTGACTAAGCGATCTTTAGAACTGTTGCATATGGACTTAATGGAACTAACTAGGACTAAGAGTCTAGATAGAAAAAGATTTGTGATGGTGATGGTGATGGTTGATGACTTTTCCAAGTTACATATATTAAACTTTTGAGAGAAAAATCACAAGCTTTTGAACAAGCCAAAAACTTGTTTAAAAGACTTCGGAATGAAAAAGAGAGTAGAATAATTAGAATTAAGAGTGACCATAGAAGTTTAAAAATTATAGTTTTGAGATTGTCTATGATGATGGAGGAATTAAACATGAGTTTTCTACACCAATCACTTTTTAACAAAATAGAATTGTTGAGAGAAAGAATAGAGTCATACAGAAATGGCTATAGTGACGATTACAAGAATCTAATTTCATATCTTTGGGGAGAAATTGTAAATACTATCTGTCATATAATTAATAAGATCTATCTTAGACTTGAACCAATAAGACACTCTATGAACTGTGGAAAGGCAAGAAGTTTACTATTAAGTACTTCTGTGTGATTGGCAATAAGTGTTATATCATGAGAGATAGAGAAGCCTTAAGAAAATTTGATGAGGGAATTTTCTTAGTATACTCAACAAAGAGTAAGACTTATTGTGTCTTCAACAATAGATCAAAATGTGTGATGGAATCTATTAATGTTATAATAGATGATAGTCCATGTGAACCAGTAAGTGTTGATCTAGTTGAATTCGAAGAAGCAATTTTTAAGAATGATACCAATGAAACCTTTGAGTCTCTTCACAAGCTGAAAAGAAGATACCCAAAGAATCTTCTGCTAGAGTCAAACTAAATCACCCAAAGAACAATGTCTTTGGTGATATGAATGAGGGAATTAAACTTAACAGTAAAGTCTGGAATCATCTTTCATGAGCTAGTTATTTGTCTCAAATTGAGCCAAAAATAGATAAGAATACCTTAAAAGATGTGTTATGAGTGAATAGCATGCATGATGAATTGAATCAGTTTGTTAAGAATGACATGTGGTATTTAATGCCTAGACTAGATGATGTTAATGTAGTAGGCACTAAGTGGATTTTTAAAAACAAATTTGATGAGAATGGTGTGATTGCTAGGAATAAGGCTAAATTGGTAGCATATGATACACTCAAGTATAAAGGGTTAATTTTGATGAAATACTTGCATTTATTGCTAAACTTTAATCAATTAAAATTATATTAGTTGTAACATGTAACCTGGACTTTAAATTATATCAAATGAATGTCAATAGTGCATTTTTTAATAGAATCCTATAGGAAGCAGCCTATGTAGAACAACTAAAGGGATTTGTTGATCCCAAATATCCAGACCATGTGTATAGGCTTAAAAATGTGTTGTATGGATTGAAACAAGCTTTTAGGGCATGGTATGAGAGACTAACCACATATCTTGTAAATCATGAGTTTACATGTGGTAGAGTAGACCAAATACTTTTCATTAAATGGGTAAACAAGAACATAACATTTGCATAAATTTATATTGATAATATTGTTTTTGGTTCTCCTATTAAATCATTTGCACTTGAATTTGTTGATGTTATAAAACAAAAATTTGAGATAAGCATGGAAGGTCAGCAAAAAAATTTCTAAGTTTACAGGTTAAGCTATCCAAAGATAAGATATTTATATATTAATCTAAATATACTAAAGACTTATTTAAGCAATTTGAACTTGATAGTAAAAAGCATATTAGAACTCCCAAAAGTACTAGTATCAAGTTAAATAGTAACCCAACTAGTAAGGAAATTGGTCAAACATGGAAGTATGATAGGAAGTCTGTTGTATCTTACTACTAGTAGACTGAACATTTCTTTTAGTGTTGGTGTTTGTGTTAGATTTTAGTCATGTATAAAAGAGTTTCATCTGAGTGATGTCAAGCGTATTATACGATATGTTAACGGTACTGTTGAACATGGAATTTGGTACAGTAGATATTCTTCTACTAATCTAGTTGGATAATCTGATGCTGATTGAGCAGGTAATACTGATGATAGAAAATGCACTTCAGGTTGTTGTTTTTATGTTGGCATCAATCTTGTCTCGTGGATGAGCAAAAAGCAAAATTTTATTTCCTTATCCACTATGGAAGCAAAATATATTACTGCAAGCAATTGTTACACCCAATTACTTTGGACAAAGCAAATATTATGTGATTATAGTATTTCTCAAGATACTATGATTGTTTATTGTAACAACACAAATGTCATCAATATTTCCAAAAACCCTATTCAGCATTCACAAATCAAACACATTGATATTAGGCATCACCTTATTCGTGAACTTATAGTCTAAGATGGTTGGTCTGGAATATGTGCCTATTGACAATATACTAGTTGACCTTTTTACCAAACCATTTAATGCTCTTAGGTTTGAGTCACTTAGAAATGTTGTTGGTGTTTGTGTTATTTCATGAGCTTATGGTATACTTTGCATGTGTGCATATGTGTTTGCATCTTGGTTGTGTTTCTTTATATTTTGGCATAGTTTTTGTCCTCTTTCTTTTTGGCTTTTGAAGGATCAGTTTTAACCCATATTGTCTTGAGAGTGCTAAATGCAACTCTTTTCTATACTTGTTGTCAACTTATTTTGCTTGAGTGTGTGTTCTTTGGATTTCTCCTTCATAAAAAGTTTAAGTATTATAGTGACATGAGCTTGCTACTAGTGTATATGTCAAACGACAAAGTAGTTTGAGCGATTTCATGCAATTTTTTATTACTATTCTTTGTCTGTTTTTTGCTTCGCAATACTTGTTATATGATTAATCTGTTTTTAGTTTTCATCAACAACATAGAGATTATTTCATGAGTTAAAATTTGGCATTTTATTGATTGTTTAAGGCATGCATTTTAGGATATTGCTCTTTAATTTTACTTATTCATTTTTGTCTTTGATCCAATGCCTAAGAAATAAGTTCTAAAAAAAAAGACCTCTTTACCCTATTAAGTTATCCAAGTTCTTAGATGTTCGAGCTCAGGATTTCTATCAAAATCAGTTCTTCTCAATGGTTATTCTCCTTGAGTGTGAGGTAGAACTTCCACTCTTACTAAGCATACTTAAGTACCATTTCTCCTTGAGACCCGTCATTGGGGTCCCTTACTCGAAGGGTTCCTACAACCCTATAAGAAGATCATTAGAGAAATATACTCTAACATCCACAATGTGGATCTTGCTGAAGTAGCATTCTCTATATATCTCTGTGGTGATGTTTACCGCATCTCTTCAAATGTCGTAGCTTCTCAACTCGACATTCCTTGGTAAGGTAACCCGTAACTTCCCTTCCAAAAATTGAGCAGTCGTCGTTATTTGATACGGTTAACACTCTTTTTGGTAGACCTTTTTTTTTTTTTTTTTTATAGTCGAAGCCTACCTAATAGGTTTCCCACAAGACACAACTATCCTTAGTCAGATTCTGTATACCAACCTGTTTTCGATCGACCATTGCTCAAGTCTTCCTTTACCTCGAGTGGGATTTCCCTATGCTCTTTTACAAGGCTTGATCATTGATCTTCACACTCATATCTATCATTTCATCATTCAAACATTCAGACCAATTTGTCCCTTGGTCTTCTATTTTTTTGTATCATTACCCATATACTTAGGGGTATAGATTTTGTCATTCCTTTCTCTGCATCTGATTTGATGCAGTTTTCTTAGATTATCGCGTCTCTTACTCTTAATATGAGTCGCGCTCATCTTGCTTATTCTTCTTCTCAATTTGTTCTTGTTTCTTTTGCCGATGATGCTTCTATTCCTCCTTCTTCTGCCTTTTCTTCTTTTTCTCTGTCGTTATCATCTTCCTGTGCTACTTAAGATTCCTTAATTAACTTCTATGGTATCTATTTTATCAAAAATTTGGCCTCTTGCATCTTCTATGTCTACATTGATCTTTGAGGTTCATCAACTGTCTACACGCTAGATCTTTTTAAAGGCTTGTGTTCATGCAGTTCAGAGTCAGACAAGTGACATTCATGCTATGCTCCGTGTGATTCTCCTCCGCAATGGTGGTGTTTTGGATGCATCAGAGACTGATAAGGATGATGATGCTGATCTTATCATTGCCAAGGCAAGTGATCATTTGTTTATTCCAAGTCAAGTTTATTATCTTGTTTTATCGCCTACGATTGCTGATGTAAATGCTTCGAATGTTGGGACTATCATTCTCAAGCTTGACTCAAATGATGTTGCTGATGATTAGAGCCATTACGTTATCAATTTGTCATTCTGTGACAAAAAAAAAGGGAGTAAATTTAGGGGGAGTTAGAGTTAGGACTTTTTTTTGGATATTATGGATATGTTTTATGTTTTTGATTTTATGTTTTTGATGGTTTGTATATATTGGATTCTTGTTTTGATGCTTATTAAAGTTATGTTTAGTTGTTACTTGTGATTTTATTATTACACAAGTTTTTCATGCGTTCTAATTGGTGTTGTGAGTTTATTTTGTTGTAAGTAGTAGGATTGATTGGCATCTCTTGAAAATTAAAAGAACATTATATTTTAGTTTTGTGTGTCCTTTTTGTGTTTTTTTTTATCAATAAAGCTTTGTTTTTGATGATTGATGAAACTGTGTTTTTTATTTTTTTGATATGTCTTTAGTTTTGTGTTTTGTCACGGAAGGACCAAAGGGGAAGTTTGTTAGGATTTTTGAATTGGCTCATTTCATGTCCAAAATATTGTTGGGTAGATTTCAAATCAAAGTAGTACAGATCTAGTTTCACGAAGACAGACAGAAGCTATAGGCCAAATTGGTGCTCATTTGTAGCTTGAGCGAGCAAGAATTAACTCGCAACTACTTGACGCTTACCAGGCACTCAAGCGAGGCAAAGATCAATTTTCAAAAAAGACAGAAAATAGCTTTGCCCCTATCTTGTGCTTGCCTGATGCTCGAACGGTCCAATTCCAGTAGGCTAACGCCCACCTCGCACTCGAGCAAGATTATTCAAATAGCCTAGTGCCAACGTCATGCCCACCTAAGGCTCAAGCCAAAACCAGTTAGTTTTTTTTTTTTTTTTTTCCAAAAGCTTCAAGGCCACTTCGCACTCAAGCACAAAGATTTTTAGGCATCACGCCCAACTGGCGCTCGAACTGGAATATGCAAAATATAAAAGGACACGTTATTTTATTAGGTTTTAAGATGACTATTTCAAGACTTATGAGTTCTTAATGCAGAGTTTTTATCTTCTGACTATTCCATAGCCTTCTAACCTTGTTCTTACTCAAGAGAAAAACAAATCTTCTTTTGATTTTTAAGATTTGTTTGATTGTTCCTCTTAAGAGTTTTTCACCATTGTTTATTTCTCTAAAATCTAACTGTAAGTCTTCAGATTTCCGAAAAGTGTTAGTGGTTGGAGTTCCGGTCTTTTGAGCGTGTTGTTCACAAGTTTCATATGGGTAGAAAGCGTTAGAGTTTTGAACAACGTAATTGCTTATAATGTGTCACTCATTAAGTAGTTACAATAGTTCTTGTAAGAATATCTTATGTTGTAAGTTTTTCTCTCTCTAGTGAAATTTGAGGCGACTTCTAGATCAACTCTGTGGGTTTTTATCCCATAAAGAATTCTTCATAAGGTTTTTATTCGACAACAAATCGTTATGTCTATTTACTTGCTTTGTTGGTTAAAAGATTTTATCTGTTATTATTCTTACTTGATTTATTTTCTCTAATATTTTTTAATCTAAATTTAGCAAATTTTAACTTGTTATAATTTGTTAATTAATTTAGTTTTTACTTAGATAACATCTTTCACCTTTCAAGGGTTTTAGGATTTAAATTTAGATTTTCCATTAATGAAACCTTATCATTCTTGGGAAACTGAAATTAATTGATGTCTGTCAGTATAAAAGAAAGCTTAAAATCACAAGTTGAATTTAAGGATAAATAGAAATTTGTTCAGAGTTTAAATTTCAAAGAAGTAATTATCAATTGACATTAAATATGTAATTGAGGTGTCCTAGGATGAGACATAAAATATTAATTACCTTTACTATTTTTGGTAGGCACCAATGTGCCTTTTTTATCTTGGCTATATCATACAATCAATTAGAGGTTACAATTTGAATTATCCTGTCATATTGTATAAGTGTCACGTCAAATGGAAGTCAATTCAAATTAGATTCGTTTATTAATTGTGTCAAAAAGTCAAATACAGATATGATTCGTTTATTAAACGGGTAATTCAGATATGACTCGGTTAGACACAATTAATAAACAAATCAAAAACAAATCTTAATCGAATCGTAAATGTATCATAAACTAATTGAGACAATCATTTTATTTGTTTGTGATATAAATATTTTTTTTAATTTTTATGATTTGTGTCTTAAACGAATAAATGAGTTGTAAACGAATTGAAACAATTATTAAACAAGTGATACGAATACAACCAATTTATTATTCATGTTAAATTTTTCAAACCTAAATCTATTTATTTACTCCTCCTCCTCGTTGTTATTATTATTATTATTATTATTTATTTTTGTTGTAATCTTTAATTTTTTATTTTAATAATAAAATAATCAGAGATTACAATCAAATAGTGGGATAAAATAAAAATATATACAATATAACTTAATGAAAATTATATTAAAAGAGTTAAAAATTATAACTAAAAAAGTAAAATAAAATGTCAATATATACCATATAATTGAATGTTTCATAGCACGACCTATATAAAAATATTTACACAATGACAAAATTTACTATATTATCATTTGTTCACTGATGTACTAAAGACTTTTCTAGTTATACATTGACAAAGATTTGATGAGTCGTTTTGAATATAAGATCATCGATATGATTGATTTTCTAGTATACTTAACCTAAATATTATATTTAATAACTCCACACTTACAGTAAGTATGACCTGCTGTTACAATTTCTCTTAGTGCAATAAAGTTGGTCTCTTTATAGACATAAAGCTGGCTCCAAGTTTGTCTTGACTCTTTTACTAAACGGGAAACTTGACCAAATGAAACAATGATAGAATATGATTGGGTAAAATTAATAATTTGAGATAAAATAAAATATAATAAAATAAAATATGATAAAATTAATAACTTAAAATATGATAAGATTATGTATAATGCTATATTGTATTTGACATATGATAAAATAAAATAAAATTATATATAATTTATTTTTTGAATTATTAAAAATTAAATTAAATAATTAATTATTTAAAATAAAATAAAAATACTTAACTTTTTAAATAATAAAATAAAATAAAATATTATTTATTTAAATAATTAAATTATAAATAATATATTAATAACAATTTAAATAATTAATATCATATTAATAAAATTTTACAAAATATTTAAATAAAATATTTTGATTACTCTTGTCTTATCTTAATTTTTGTTCCAACTAAAAGTTGAAACAAGAAATAAGACATTTTTTAACTATTAGGATAAGTAAAATGGATTCTACAAATACTTAAAATATAATCCTACTTGTTTCAAATATGGGTTAGAAATTAATTTTATTTTATCCTTATCCCAAGAATTATCTAACATACCAAACAAACAAGTCCTTAAGGCCTTAAGGTATTATACGAAATAACGAAACCATCGAAAATACAGGGAAATTGGAAAGATACTATTTCATCATTAATATATCATAAAACAAAGATTAATTCTAGCTAGAATAATATCAACGCACCGCAAAGGCTATTCAACTCAAGTAACAGCCAAAAATGACAAATCAACCCAGCTTAACAAATAATATACGACATATATATCTTCTATTAATTAATTATCAGAGATTATTCTACTATATTATACGAGTGAGAAGCACAATTAAGGGGAAAATATTTGAAAGGAAATAGTACCTTCAAACATCTGCTGCTTGAGTTAAAGGGCATTGTCTCCATTTTGTACACAGAAATTAAGATTTGAGGACCATGTGAGAACAACCTAACACGGGCATGCATTCTTGGATTAGCATTATTAGCTTCTGTAGGAGAATTATTAATTAAAAAGTATACCCTCTTAACTAATTAATTATATATAGCTTTATATTTTTTACACAAATTCTCACATTAGATCAATACCCTTAACTTTTTATAATTAAAATTAAATGTGATATATATATATAATTAATGCAAACAAAAAATTTTAATTTTTACTATTAAAAATGTGTTGATTTATTATTTTAAAATTTATTTAAAAATTGAGGAATTTTGATACTAATTCGGTTTTGATTTCTTTATTTTAATTTATCTAATCTAGCATTACGTTAATCAAGGCACAGAAACTAACCTGTAGAGTTTCGAAAAGAAAGGCAATTAAAATTAGGCGATGCAAACATACATACATATATATATATATATATTTATTTATTTATTAATTATCATTTTAACAATCAAATTAGATTATGAATACGTTTTATTTTATTTGTTAAGCTCATCATACAAATTACTAAATACACCTTACCTTTTATAAAAAATAACATATAGTTCATCTCAATGCCAAAAAAACAAAAAACAAAACATAGACTGCATTTAATATGTATCACATGGCATAAGAAAACTGGAATTAAGGGTTATGTCCAGTCAAATCTAGGTGCCGATTTGTTTGTACCGATGCCTCAAAAGTAAAAGTAAACACTCTCGAAAGGCCAAAAAATTTTTGTCGTGATAGGCGCCAAAATATAGTACCGATGTCTTCTTGTTGGTCGCTTCCACCAATTTCAATGCATGAATTAAATTGCGTGTACAATTGGTTATATACAAGTAGTAGTATAGTTTAATATTATCAAATATCTCTTATTTTATTTGTTTATTAAATTAATAATAAAAATAACTCTTGTATTTCTCTACTATTATCTATTTTAATTTTTACAATCACCTTAAATATTTTTGGGTTATGATTGATTATTAACCAAGTATTATAAATAATGAGATAAATAAATTTGCTATGCAGAAATATATGATATGTTTGCCCAACCGCATGTATTATTTATCACAATAATACATATTATCGGAAGAGTAATATTATAAGTATAAACTATAGTCACATAATCTGATTGAAAGAATAAAAGTATTATAAATTATAGTGACATTATATGATTGAAAGAATAAAAATATCTTTATTTTTAATCATATTATATCATATTAACATATATAATAAACTGATATAAATATTTTATAGATATAATATTAGAAAAAAATTTATATAAATTTTATTTATATAAATTTCTTATTATTTCTTATTTGTTTATTAGAAATAGTGTTACATGTATTTTTTATTTTATTTAAACTATGAGATTTTAAAATAATAATAATAATAAATAATAATGATATAATATTAATATAATACTAGTAACCCAATCTATATAGAATTTATAAGAGTCTTGTATTAATAATAGGACTCATAATTCATAGGCGGAGTAATTAACGAATTCCTTATCTAAGGTTTGTTAAAATAATAGATAAATAAAATTATATATCCAAAATTTGTTAAAATAACAAATAAATAAAATTATATGTCAAAATCACATACACATTCGCTGAATATAATAAAAGAATTAATTTTTCATTGAAAATATAAATTTATCCTTCTATTAGTAATTTATTAAAAATATGGAAGTAATTTTTTTATTATTTTTTTGTTTCCATTTTTAAGTATAAATTTACTTATTAAAAGATTGAAAGCATAAAAATTATATATTATATTTTTAAAATGATACTTAAATACTACCTGAAAACTTTTTGAAATATTTTATCACAACGTACACATTTTATTTTTTGCTCTTAAAAAAATATTTTTTAATAAATTGTCAAAAATATTTTTGAATATAAAAATAAACAATTAGCAAATTTTTATTTTATTTTCAATAATAAATTTTAAAATATAATTTTTATACATTCAACTTTTTAATAATTAAATTTTATACTTAAAAATTAAAAATAAAAACAAAAAAAATAATAAAAAATTTATATTAATATTTTCATCACTAATAAAAAGTAATTTTGTATTTTGTATTATATTAATATATATATACTCACACTATTCAACTCTAATTTTATTTACCTATTATTTTGACAATCTTATATTCGTATCGGTAATTATACTTCCTAGATTTAACATCACTTTACTCCGGTGACCTAATTAAAATCCTATAAAAGGACCACTATAGATTTCAATTCAGATTCTTGCCCTTGGTATTTAACGGATGGGAAAGAAAGAATGATGCTTCCGCACAAAAATAAATAAAATTAAAAATTAACTATAAGATATTGAAGCTATTTTATATTTAAATTCTTTTGTTATTTATAATTTATATAAAATTTTGAGATATGTTCAAATTTTTAGTTTTTTAAGTTATTTTTATTTTAAATTTTTATATAGTTATTTTAAGTTATAAGTAACAAATTCTTTTAATTATATGGTATGCTGAATATACCATAATTAGACTCATAAAAGCAAATCGAGAAGAAATAATAATAGAAACAAAAGAAGAGCTGCATATTTCCCTGGTGAGCCACATCCTTACGGAGCCTAGAAAGGCAGATAAACATCCAAAACTAAATAATTTACACGATGATTGATGCGATATATATCATGACTAGTACATTAGCATTTATTTAGCTGTTGCATATTGAAAATTAATGCAAAACATCACTTCATGTAAATTACAAATATATTTTTTGGTAAATATATAAGCAAACATGAAATCCTCATCGTTATATACATGGGTGGAGATTTAGGTTTTAAGGCAGAATTTTATGGAGAAATATCCTTTCTATCTCAAAGAAACACAAGACTGAATAAAGCTTTCAAGTCTAGTACATGAAAAGGGAGGCTACACAATCTGCTTTTATGGTTTGAGTTCTGTGTGCAAAAATCATTTGATCATAATATTTAGAAAGCAATATTCATCAAATGGGATTAATTTATGACAAAAAAGGAAAGAATTTGCATTCATCAAAGAAAATAGATATAAAATCACAGCAATATGATCATTCATCATCGAGCTAAAACTTCAAATATAATTGAAAAAGAAGAAAAAAGAGCAGGCTACATAGAGATGAATTTTTACCTCGGCGAAATGTTAAACAAGCAATTGCATGCATGTTTAGCAACACGAGTTCTGAAGGACAGAAGAAATTATCTCAGAATTATCTCATTCAATGTTTTCATAATAACACTCAAAGGCTCACCTTGACTTAGTATAAATTCTTCTAAGAAAAGAGAAAAAAAAAGGAGGAAAAGAAAAAGACGAAGAAGAAGAAGAATCGGTGGCATATTAATATGATCATAGGATGATTCTCAAGCCCAGGAGGGAAGGTGCTGGTGAAGAAAAAACCGCATTGATCGTTACAGAATTTATTAAGCCTTTAGATTTAAAAATTTAACCTGCAAAAGTTGTGCAACTTTTCCCATGTTTTTAATTAATTAATTTTGTATGGATCAGATCAGAGTACAAAGGTACAAGGCGAAACGTCAACAGATCGGCTGACAAACGTAGGTAGGGGGTATTCATTGGTTCCGAAAAAGTAGTTACCTTGAATTGTGAGACGACTCTCCTCCCCTGCTCGAGTGTTTTTTTTTTCGTATGGTCTTTTCAGCGATCAGAATTCAGACACTTGTATTGTGTTGTTTTGTGCATTTTCCAGATGGAAATTCTCTCGCTTTCTTTAGGAGTAATATTTCAGTTCCCCAATTTATTAATTTATTTTCATTTTTTATTAATTTAATAACCAAACTGATTCAAACTAGTGGTTTTGATTCATCATGTCAATAATTTTATAGGTCCGGTCAATTTCGGATTCACATAAATTGGGCTCTTATTCATTCTACTTTAATTTTACCCAATTTTATTCACGGACCCATAACCAATCCGGCCATATACTGTTCACATGAGCCAATGTGAGTTCGATTTTTTTTATAAGATTGAACTAGGTTGCGGGTTAACTCGACCCAATAGCCACCACTAATGTTAGGTAATAAGAAATTTATATTTTCTTGTTTGGTAATACTTTTTTTACCTGAATTTTGAAGTTATGGTTATGGTGGCTGTAAAAAAAAAAAAAGAATAGAGACAAAGAAAATGAAAAAGAAAAGTTTAAGGGTAAGGCTTCTAATGCCCTTGAGACGGATAAGTTTCAGCTCAATTCTACATATGACTTTTGTAAGAATAATAGTCCATATGAGATGGATAGGTATATTTCTTATCTAACTAAGGATGACCTAAAGCATCTCAAGAAGACATACTCAATTCATGATTATATTTTCCTTAGGTTTCCTTTTGAAGGAGTGTACCCGAACAATCTACCTCAGGGGTGGGCTACTTTCCACGATGAATATTATAAATTAGATTATCGGCTCCCACTTTAGCCTTACTTTGTCAAATTATTTGATGTCATATTGATTCCCCTTGCCAATTAAATGTTAATGCATGAAGGACAATACTTGGAATGTTTGTTCTCTTGAAGAATTGACTAGTCCGAACTAACCTTAAAGAAGGTACAATCTGTCTGCCACATAAGGTTTAACCCAAAGAAAAATTCTTATTTTTACTATTCTATTGTTTGGCCGATGTAGAAGAAACTCATCCATTACTTGCCTACTTTAAATAAGGAATAGAAAAATTGATGGTTCCTTGTCAATAGTTCCTACGAAATAGTTGAAGAGTTGGAGGATAAATCTATGTTGCTCTTACCAAATTTGGTTTAGCAAATCCCACTTTTTCTCTTTTTTTTTTTTAACAAGTTGTCTCCTTGCCCCTTTTACTTTTTTGAACCGATATCGTTTTTCTCTTATGGTTATCTAAAAATCAAGAGCAATGCTTGAGAGTCCTCTGAAAGAGAAAGTCAAAGCTTGTAAACCCTAAGAAATAACGATTTGATTTATTCTCATTGTGGGAGTATAGTAAAGTCTCTTTTAAGAATGTTAATGTATATCTTAGGTGAAAAGTAAGATGTTGAGGCTTGAAATTAGGTCATAAAAAGTATATTTTCTTTTTTGAATATTTCTCCTTTATAATTATTTATAATTTAAGAAAGGTTAGGAAAATATTTAGAACTGTTGTTTCCATTTTATGTGAATGTATTAAGTATAAGTTTTGTGATTCTATGTGAAATGAGTTATCCTATTTATATTCTTGAATTAAATTAAGTGGCTTTTGATTATGAACCTATTTTGGGTTTTGTTTATAGAGATTTATAAGGATTGATTTTAAGTATTAAAATTCGTTGATCAAGAAGGAAGCCTAAACTATAAACATATGAGATTTATGTGAGATTTTATTTTATGTTCTTAAAGAGAATATTTTTTAGTAGCTTAGTGTGTAAACTCTATTCTTCGAACGTAGAGTTAAAAGTCATTGAATGACTTTCATTTTCGCCCATGCATTATTTATGGCTAGTTGACGCATAATCAAAGTTTAGTTGAACTAAAGACAGTTTCATGACATTAGATTGAATGTATTGTATTTTATGAGTTTAACATAAATTGAGTTTCTATATGACACCATATGCTTACACATATGACGATTTCTTTAACCAATTAGCGAAGACTGCTTGTGGGAAGGGCAGGGGGCGAAGCCTCCAAAAAGAAAATAGAATTGATTCTATAAAACATGTGGTTTCAGCTTAAAATTCTGTGAAAAATCTGTGTTTGAGCAAGAAGTATCGATACATGGGATTAAAAAAGTCGATACATGTACCAAAGTGTCAATATTTTAAGGATGCAGATCGATACATGTTGAAGAGATCGATACTTCCATATAAAGTATTAATACTCTGTAAAACAGAAAGTTCGAAAATATTTACAAGATAAACCAAGCCGATATTTTTTTATCAAAAGTGTCGATACATTGTAAAGGGGCCGATACATGAAAGAAAAGTATCGATACATGAGTTAAAAATATCGACACTTTCACAAAATAGATCGATACTTAATTATAAAGTATTGACACTTTTGGCAAATTTTAGTAAAATTAAATGGACAGTTTAAAAATTTCTGAGACTTCTTAAGGATACTTTGATTTTTTCGCCTAATTATATATATACCTATGAGGGGGGACTAACTCTCCAATGTTCTTCATTCGCATTACTCACCCTCTCTCTCTAGAAAATATTTTTCTCTCTCCATCTCCTTTTATCTCTCAAGATTTCTTCAAATCTTTGACTTATTTTGTCAAATTTCTATTGCCAAGTGATTATCCATCTTATCTCTTCGATTTGGTACCAATTTGAACTAGAAACAACAAGAGGAAATAATGAAGAAAGTTAGAGTTTCGAAGAGAATTTAGGAATTTTTCGTTTAATGACAATCAAAGGTTTCTACGGACTTTTACAAGTTATCGGTAAGTGCTTAATATGATAGAAGCTTGATTTTAAGATTTTGAACATGTTATAACTTAAAGATTTACTATTTATTTGGGATTTGTATTGATTTTCATGTAGGAAATGAT
Source organism: Cedrela odorata (assembly GCA_035584115.1). Classification (NCBI taxonomy): domain Eukaryota; kingdom Viridiplantae; phylum Streptophyta; class Magnoliopsida; order Sapindales; family Meliaceae; genus Cedrela; species Cedrela odorata. The sequence continues at coordinate 45,538 of JAXCLQ010040891.1, read as the reverse complement.
AAATTGTGTTAATTTAGGTTAATTGGAGTATTTTGATGGTTATACATGATAGTTATAATTTGAAATCCACATTCTATTGATTTTAACATTTTGTGTAATATAAGAAGTTAGTTCGAAATGTGTATACTCGTTTTAGATAGAAATGTGACTTGAAGTAAGTAGGCCATGAGATTTCATTATTGAAAATCAAATAAATGGTCTCCATTAGATAAGCCTTGTGATATGTGTCAAATTAAAATATTTTAGATAAGTTTTCCACGAGTATTACAGTTAATGCATTTATGTGTAATAATTTGAATCGAAGAAGTTATAATTATATATATGTGTGGTATTAGATTCTGAGAACTCGAAAGAAGGACCGAGTGAGTGCGATGACCCTTAGTAGAACTAGTTATCCTCCCTTTGTTGTGAGTAAATTTATTACTTACACAAATATGTAAATATATGTGTACGAATATGTAAATATATGTGTGTTATACATATATGTATGCTTGTATGCTAAATAAGCTGTTTTCTGATTAAAGTGAAATTTGAAATGAAATAGTTTACATGTGTTTACACTGATATTGAGATATTTTATTTAATTAGTTTGCTGTTGATAAATTATTTAATATACATGTAGAAATGGCCTTAAAGGCATGGTTGATTTATATGATTTATAATCATTATTTAAAAATGATTTGATTTATGCATGTATATTGCTGATGAGGCTGGTAAGGTCAATTATTGATTTATGCATGTGTTTCATTTTATTTGAAATGAAACAGTTTACATGTGTTTACATTGATATTGAGATATTTTATTTAATTAGTTTGCTGTTGATAAATTATTTAATATACATGTTGAAATGGCCTTAGAGGCATGGTTGATTTATATGATTTATCATCATTGTTTAAAAATGATTTGATTTATGCATGTATATTGCTGATAAGGTTGGTAAGGTCAATTATTGATATAAGGTCAGTGGGCTTGATATATGGCCAATAGACTTGTTTTTACTATAATTACAAGAAGATAACCTATAAACGAACTTATTGAGAGGCTGCATAAACAAGTGGAACCGTAGTGGGGATGGTATAAGAGAGAATGTTTATGGTAAGCCCACTGTGTGTCGTACACGGATGTACGAATATAGATACTCTATGGAAAGTCATGACCGCTTAATAAGGATATCTTGGATCTAGTGGATATTATGAAGACAGTCACCAGTATCACCAAGTGACTACCTGGAGCCAACATTAATGAGGCGGATGTGTTTTTCTTTTAAATACATGTTTTACTAGAAAATGAACGATTTTGTAAAGCATGAGAAATGATTTACTATTTGATAAAAACTCTATTGCATATGATTTTATGCATGAAAGACTCACTAATAGATTTAGAGTTACCTTAGTTAAGGTAGTGGTCGAGAAAGTATGACTAATCTAGATGGTTGTTTAAAACTATATGTAGACCTATAAATTGTTTTCTAATTATTGGATTAAATGAAGATGTATATATATATATATATATATATATATTTTTTGAGTATATTGAAAAGTAAATCTTAATATCTGGATTTTAAAAATACATCTGCATGTATATATATGTGTGTATTTATTTACTTACAAAGTATATTCGTATACTTACCCCTCACTCATTTTAATTTTCAAGTTAGACACATTAGTACTAGTCAGGTTAGTGGTAGCTGTTGAGAGCCTTCGATGCTCTAGATAGGCTTCTCTTAACTCACTTATGTATTTTGTTCCACTGGACAGAGTCATTTGGTTATTGTAATGAATTTATAACTAAATGTTTTACGTAATTACTTATATATGTTCAAACCTGACTGTGAGTGATTCTCATAATGATGATATTTTATTTATTTGATATGTACTTTAGATAAATTGATCATGAATGATCAATTTTTTAATAATGATCTCATGGATGAGAGTTATCGGTTTATAAACTGTTTTCAAGTTTTAATGATTGATAAGAAAATGAAAAGCCTTGCAGGTTCTCTTGATACATTTTAGGTATATAGGGTGTATCATGATGTTTGTAGCAGTTGTTACAGGTGGACCCTAAGCTTAGGGCTTGACAAGGCTGCTCTTACTGAATCCTGTAGCCAAAAGGACCTCCTCAACCCCTTAAACTTACTTAGGTTAAGTTTGGTGACATCTATTCCTGAGAAAGAGATCAAACCTAAAAAGAGTAAGTTTTCTCTTTGCTTTTCTATTTTTGATTTTATTTAGATATAATCTTTGTCATGTTTTGTAAGAAAAATGCAATAGAGTATGAAAGGTAAAAAACGACCACGTCGAGCAAAATGGTTTGTCCAAAACTTCTTTGCTATTAAGGAACTTTTGTTGAAGAAATCTCGAGGCAAAATCTTGGGTCTTTTAATGGCGATCCTCATCGCAGAGAAGTCCCCTACAAAGGATAAGAGGAAGGAGAAAATTACTCAAAGGCTTATGTTAGAAGTTATTATAGATTCGACCATCAAAAATACCTTTATAGGAAATAAGGACACCACTTATGTCAACTAGGTGCAATTATGAAAGTCACTACACTTGATGGACATTTGCGAGGCAAAACGTCCTTAGTATGAGCATTTTTTTCATTCTCTTTGGGTCGCAAAGAGTAAGGTAACTAGTCATAGCAAGTCTCCTTCTACTTCCATGTTGAGGCTTATGACCTATTTGTTGATCTTGCATGTTACGTATAAAGTTTTGTTATTTCATTTATCTTATTTATCTCTTTTCTAATCTTTTTGTTTGTATTTTCAGCTTGCCCACTGGTTATACATCGTGAAGGTTTCATGATTGCCTTTGGAGACGCAAATAATGCTAGAATTATTTAATCAAAAGTGCTGGAAAATTGAATCTAAATTGAAGGCAATGAAAGCAAAGTTGGAGAAATTCCACCATCGAGTGAAGTCCCTTGAGGCCACTTAGACAAAGAGAGGAAAACTTGGTTTCAAGAGTGATGCCACTTGTCAAACACGGTTAGCAACCTAAAAGCTGGCCTCGATGCCTCGAGGCCTCAAAGCCTCGAAAAACGTCTCAAACAACGGTACCCTCTTCACACTCTATAACTGCTTAGACTTGTTAATTTTTTAGTACCCCACCATCGACTTGTCTTAGTTAGACGGGACAATTGATCAGATTTATAATGAAGAGGTGCAACACAATAACACCATTTAGAAGGTTCATAAGGAAAATGTTTAAGAAATCGAGGATGCATTTGTTGAGAACAAAGGCAAATTAACTGTTACTAATGCTAGCACCTCATGTGCTAAGGATGATGTAACCTCGATTGTTGTTGATCCTGTTACGATCAGGGAGAAAGGTAATCTTGTTGCCAACACAAACACCTTTGGCCCAAAAGAAAACACGACCTCAACTACTAATGAACATGTCTTTTCTTCTCGACCCTCTCATGTTAAACTTTTTTCTTTATTTCTTTTTGTATGAACGTGTAACCCTCGAGTTTTTATTATGAGTAATATAATTTCTCTTTTGACATCTTTGTGGTTAGTGTATGATTTATGCTTATTTTTTACTTTTCAAATTTTAAATGTAAATAAATGAACAAAGTGAATGTCCTCAAATGCGTTCATTTAATCATTCAAGGTTTGCCTATACTAAATTGTGGTTTTCCTCGAATATAAACCATTAAGCATGTAAGCCTTCAAAAATTCATAACATCCAAGGATGAATACCTTAAACTTTAAACATGTAAATGAACCAAGTAAACGTCATCGGATGCGTTCATTTAACCATGTAAAAATCTTCAAAAAAATCATCACCCTCATATTCATACCTTGCTTCCAAATGTCATGGTGATAAAGGTGGCACCCCAATTGACCTCGGTTGTTGGTGATGTTAATTTCCTTGGTGAGAAGAGTGTCGCCAATAGGTACTTTTTCCCATGAACATCCTCAGATATTTGCAAATCTTGCCTCCTCGACAAAAAGAGTATTACTCATGGCTACTTTTTTACTATAAGTGTCTTCAAACACTTATAGATCTTGCCTCCTTAACAAAAAAGTGTCCATGGGTATTTTTCCCATGAGTGTCCTCAAACACTTGTAAATCATGTCTCTTTGGTAGAAGAATGTCCATAGGTACTCATTTTTCTCTATGAGCGTACTCATCTTTGGACATTTGTCTATCTGCCTTTTTGGTATAAAAGTGTCCATGGGTACTCTATTTTCTCTATGAACGTTCTCAAATATTTGTGAATCTTATCTCCTTAGTAGAAGTTTACATGAATACTTCTTTTTTCCTATAAACATCATCGAACATTGTGAATCTTGCCTCCTCGGTAAGATGAATGTCGCTTGTGGTTACTCATTTTTCTCCTGGAGCGTTTTCAAATACTTGTGGATACTACCTCCTCGGTAAGAAAAATTATGGGTACTCCCATTGCCCTATAAGCATCGTTGGATATTCCAAAATGCACTCTTTTTGGGTAATCTGCAAGTTTGATATCCTTTTTAAGAGGCTAATTATATGTTTAAAGATGTATGATTGGAAAATAACTTTTATCGAATGAAATTTCTATATTTACACAGTTGAAAATAATATGCTTCTATTAATAATATTTCTTAAGCATATTTGCATTTTAAGATTTTCTAACAACCCTTCCGTTTGAAAGTTTTGATAATTACACTCCTGGCTTAAGCATATTGTATGGTCCTTCCCAATCTAAACTGAAGACACCATTTTCTATCTCCTTGTATTCATGGTTGTCCTTTTAAAAACTAGTTCATCCTTAGTAAAGGTACTTGTTCGTATTTTCTTGTTGTAATATTTGACCACCCTCTGTTAAAATGAGTAATTTTGACTTAGATTTGATCCTTTTTTTCTTCTATCAAGTCTCAGTTGGCCTATTCATTGAAATTTGTTGTTTTATAAGTGGGTTGTCCAATTTCTACAAGTATGACAACATCATATTGAAAAGCCAAAGAAAATGAGGTTTCTCCAGTGGCTGTTCAGCTCACTGTTATGCATGACCAGAATACCTTTGACAGCTCATCCACCCAAAATCCTTTTTTCTCTTATACCTCTGATACCTAATTTTCACCAATCCAGACATCAACACGTAATTTATTTCTCTATGAACATATTTATTGAAATTCACATCCTTGGACTCTTGGGAATGTTCTCCGGTCAACGAACATAGATGACTACTCTGATATTTTTGCGATTCTTGTAAGATAAAAATGGATTGGAGGTGCCAGAGTTTTGGTGATAACCATCTGATGCGCAAGTTAGTAAAATATTATCTTTTATAGTTTTTAATCCTGATGATTGTGTGTATTGTTTTTAAATAATAATAATAATAATAAAAGTTTTATGTTTTTGTTTCTTATTATCGTTTATGGAGAATCAAAAAAATTTAGAATCCCCTTCTTTTTGTCCTAACCTTTATTTTTAGCCTTATGATATTTTTTTTGAAGTAGTTGATGTTAAACTCTTGATAAAACTGTTTTTTAATAAGACTTCAATTTATATTTTGTCTAGAATTCTATTGAGACTGACTCCCGTCATTTTGGGTAAAGTTAGTAATCTAGCTTGTTAAGAATTCTACTAAAATCCTAAATCATGTAAAAATATTTTAATAAAACAAAACTCTTCGTAAGTGGGATCTAAGAATACCTGATTTTCACCCAGTCTATTAAACTTTTTTATCCTTATGATGAGAAGGACTTGACCCATCCTTGGTTAGACCAATTTTCATTGGGCTCTTTATTCCAGGATGCTTTATGTTTGATGATAAACAATTTGACTTAACCTGCTTTTATTCTGAAGATAATTTTTGTTGATGAGAGATAATTTATACTAAGGTGAGTTGTGTTTGCTGACGTGAAGTGAATTTAGTTGATGGAAAGTATCATAACACAATAATATTCTCGATGATAATGACTAGCGATTATTTGGGTAGGATCCCAAACATCGATATTTACTTGAAGGAACAAAATTGTAAAATAGTATAAAAAGTTAACAAAGTTTTTATGATGGTAGAGATAATTGATATTTTATGAAAGTATAAAGGGGTAACTAATAAAAGGAAAATTGTATTATCCCTTCTATATCTCAATGAATTAATAAATAAGCTTAGATTTTATTCATATTATTTTATTTCTTTTTCTCATATTTCTTTGGTAATAATTTTTTCACATGTAAAAAAATTTTCTAATATCTCGACCTAAAAATTTCAGGAGTTGAAGCATTAAAAAAACGAATATTTGGTAAGAATAATATCAAATATTTTTTCCTCATTGTTCATGAAATCGGAATTAGTGTTGAAGCACACAAGAAAATGCTACACTATATGAAGTCTCCAGATTACATTAAAAAAAATAAATAAAAGAAAGAATAAAAAAAGGTTTGACTCTTTTCTTTTTCTGCTTTAATTTCCCCCGCCCAAAAAATGGAAGAAAAGTAAGATGTCTCTACATTTTCTTTTTTGTAATCAATCGAATTAGTGCTTAAGTAAGATATTTGATATGCTTAATGATCTTTTACCAGTATTAGCCTAATTGAAAGTTAATAAGTTTTGTTACAAATAAGTTGTTTATATACTCTTTGTTATAACAAAATTCTTGATTTGATATTCATCCTAGTGTTATTCTATAAAACTAATACTACAATTATGAAGTTCGTATTTTAAATAACGTGACATTTGACATATCACCTATTAATGTATTTGGTTTTAGAGCATTGACTATTAGGGACAACTTGAAACAAGTAATAAAAACTTAAAATACTGAAATTTGACTATATTTTACTTTTATTAATTGTTTCAAGTTTTTGCATAAAATATTTTAAGTTTTATGTAAGAAAAGAAATTAGATATGCCTTACATCTAATATACTGTATATGAACTCCCTATTAATATATGTTATATAATTATCACATAAATAATATATAATAAAATTAATAATAAATATCAAATAAATTAATATACAAATTTTTATATTTTAATTTTATATGTATAATAATATTATTGTTTTATGATAGAGGTAGAGCACATCCCAAAGGAGACTAGATTCAAGCAAAATTAATGTTCTTTTGATTTAGTTTTATGAACAAAAACCTTTTCTTTTTATTTTAACAGACGTCAATTTATAAAGCAATATTGTTAGCATATAATCCTTGTAATGACCCCCGCCAAACACACCACACACCCCCAAAAATAAAAGGGAAAGCAGAAAGCACAAGTGAAAAAGTAAATTTCTGTTTTTTCATAAGGTAGCTAGGTAGCACGAATATAGAGAAGAATTCATACATTTATTACTATTTGTAGCGGCGAAAGCTTTTATTTTGCGGTGGGGGTACCCTTTGCTAGGGCTCAGCTATGGCCATGCTCTATTGTCTCTTCACTTAATAAACCGTACTGTCATCATTAAAACATTTAAATTTATGGAATAAAAATTCGGTACAACAGTTTTATTTGGACATAGAAATCCAGAGAATCCAACATAATATTGAAGTAAATCTAGCCAGATATGGTAAAAATCCCTTGAATATGTTAATTATTCTTGTAAAAATGTGAAATGTCATACTTGTAAAGAGACATATATGCATGCAATAATTTTATGTTGTAAGTGTGTAATATATTACAAGTTATCAGGATATATAACATTGCAACATTATAATTATAATTGTAATCCTTCGATATTCAATAAACAACACCATTTATGTTTCTCGTGCAAATTATTATTGAAGTTAAAAATTTCTTCCCATGTTCATTCTTCAATGCTGTCATATATATATATATATATATATCGTATAGAAAACCCATGGAATAAACATCAAGGCAGGTGCATGAAAATAAAACTGAGGTAAATGAAAATGAGAAGTCATCGATTTATGAAAATGACAAGACTTATATTTTCTTTTTTGACAGAGTGCTATATTATAAAGAGACCAAATAGAACATCTGAATCTTAAAGAGATGACAAACTAATCTCCAAGAACTGCTGCGGTGATATATATTTGTCTGCAAACCCTACTCACTACTCGTCCATCATCCATTATTACAAAGAATTACAGCAATTAGCCGTTGGGAAACTGTTATTTTTGCCTTTACCAAAGTGAAACACAGACCTCCTATTTCGCTAGCTAGGCTCGACGATAAAAGAGAGAAGAATTTTTCAAAAATAATAAAAAAAAAGAACAAATTAATGTCTTTTATTAACTCTTCAATTTTGTTTTTCGAGAGAAACTAAAATGTTTTTTGTTTTTTTTTTCAACAGTATCTTAATTCAATAACATCTTTTGAAGATTGCATTTTCCTGCTAAATCTTGTTTTTGAAAAACAAACTCAATTTTCAATTAGGTGAGAATATTTACACCCTTAAAAGAATTTTGAACACTCATATTTAAATAAAATTTTATATTACAAATTTAACTATAAAATAATTTATTAATAAGGATAATTAAAAATAATTAAATAAAAGTTTTTATTAAAAATAACTAGCATAGATAAAAATTTAAGCTTTCTCTAATATTTTAGATATTTATAAATTAAATCTTTAAACCACCATCAAAGTTAAGAGAACTTTTTATTTATATTTTTTGCAAAAAGTTATTACTGTTATATCTATTAGAAAAATAAAAGATAATAAGAAGTTGTTGCTCATTACTTCTAAAAATAATAAGTTGTTGAATAAAAACAATAGTAAGTTGCAGATAATATTTTTTTTTATTAAAATTTTAATTTAATGCATCTTCATTATTTCATTTTATTTTCCTCACCACACCCACTAACTACTAGTTGTCTTCATGTTATTAAGAAGAAAAAAAAATTAGAGAAAAATTATTCCATATCATTCACTTCATAGTTAGAAAAAATGAAAATTTGATAAGAGAAACAATTGTTTAAACATAAAAATGATACAAAATAAAAATCTCCTCATTTTATCAACGTGAAATATTAATCAGAGTGATAATTTTTGATGCGATTCATCAATTTAATATGAAACTGATATGAAATTTGTGTATTTAAATTGATATTGATGACACGATTATTAAATGTGAGACATGATATGATTACTAGTCATACCAAAGTTAAATTTAAAATTTTCGAAACGATTAACAATTTAAATAATTATAATATATTAAATTATTTATAAAAATAAATCTTATAAAAATATGTTAAACAAGTGACATGATTACACTTTATTTAATTGTTTAATAATTGTGTTGATTTAGAATTATAATTTATGACATAATTATTAAATAAATTAGGTTTAAATTTATTTTTATTTGACACGCTACCTACGTATCATAGTACGAATACAAAATGGTAATATGAATTATCATCTTCGGAGTTAACGGACGAGAGGTCGAAGAAATGTGAGGTTTTAGTTGGCAGGGGACTTTGCCGTTCAGGATTGATACTAGAAGGCCAACTTATAAGCGCATAAACCCATTTTATGAAATTTGGTTTCTATAAAAGACTTTTCAAGGGCTGTAAAAGAGAATCTGGTGGAGGTGATTATTGAATTTTGTGGAGACGAAAATGTTTTTAAAAATATAATAATACTGCACTTCAAATATTAATTAAATCAAAAAATAATGTTATAAATTATTTTCAAACTTAGAAGAATTTATCATTCAATTACACACCACTTCAGTGAGTAATAATTTAGTATTACAAAAAGCAGTTGTTTTTTTTTGCCTTAATGATTAATTAGCTGAATTTAACTATTTTAAATAATTAAGTATGTTTGTGTTTTTAATTTAGCCGAAATTCTTAGACATTTTTACTTTAAAACAAAAAAAAATCTTTTTTAATTTTTTGGTTTAATTTAAAAAGTATAAAGATTTATATTCAATATCTTCCTAAAAATAGTTATATCTAAGTAATGTATTTACATCATTATCCAAATAAAACTCTTTCTTTCTCTCTCTAAATTCATTCATCAAAATTTTTAATCAAAATATTATTATTAAATTTTTATGAATTTATATAATTTGATAGTAACGTGAATATTTTGATGTTTTATTTATTTATTTATTATGAACTGTTGTTATTATTAATTATTATTATGATGATGAGTTATATAACTTAAGGTATTTGATATTTTAAGGTATTATTATTTTTTAATCTTTTGTTTTATTTATTTTTTATTTATCAATGTTTTCTTACAAATTAAAAATTATATATATATATATATATTTATTTTCAAATAACATCAGTTATAATAAAATTCACATTAACACAACTTTTTGTTTTGTGTAAATGTAAAAATTATTTACTTATATTTTATAGGCATTTTATTATTTATTTAACATTTATACCAATAACACAAATGTAAAAGTACTGATTTTCAAATATTGTTTATTTGAAAAAAAAAACTTAATATTTATATTTAAATTTCAGATTAAAAAAATGACAGATATTTTTAATTAAGATATTCAACTTTATTCATATTTTAAACTAATTCAGATTTTAGTATAAAAAAAGGCTACTTTAGTGAAATGTACCCACCCCAAATATAATATATATATATATATATATATATAGAGAGAGAGAGAGAGAGAGAGAGAGAGAGAGAGAGAGAGAGAGAGAATAATGTTGGAGATATATATTCTTTGTACAAATTATTGTATATAAAATAACATAATATGATAATATTGATTGAATGAAAATATAAGATTAATACAATTAATAAAAATCGATAATATGTATCACTCGACTATCATACAATAGTTTTACATCAATTTATATTCCACAATTCAGAAAGAGATTTTATCTCAAACACTACTTATATATTAGAATTAAAAGGTTTAAAACAAATGAGTGTAAAAATTAATTTAGCAACTAGTCTTAATTAATCTTATTTTTATAGGTAATATTTATTAATTAATTGTTTACTTAGCAATTAATGATTCTATTTTGGAACCATTGCAAATTTTCGATTTCAAATAATGTTTTAAACAAAAATGATAAAACAGTAATACACCAAAATTTAAACTAAGAGCATTTTAGTCATTTTATACACCAGAGGTAATTTTATTATTTTATAAATTTATGTTGGAGTATTGAAAATTAAGTAAATAACTCTATATTAATGTTTACTTAACTATAAAGAGTGATTTAATAATAATATGCTAAATTTAGACAATTTTTCTTTAAAGTTATATCCGTACACCCAACATTAAAATGAAAATTAACGTTAATTAAAAATTTCGATTGATAAACGATTTAGTTTTACTAAAAGATGACTCGATAAAGATCGATATCAATCAAATTTGAGTCAAATCCAAAGTCATATGAGAGAGAATTGAAGCATAGAACATAATATATGTATAGAAAAATAGCAAATAACATGTTTACCCTTCTAACTTCATTTCTTTTTATTTCTTTCGGGGGCAAATGAATAATTTTTGCATATTTTAATTGATATTTCAACTGGGCAAAAAACAAACAGAAGACATTTCATCTTCTTATTCTTGTAACTCATTTTCTGTCCTTTTTTTTTAATTTCTCTAAATTACTCAATTTCCAACAGATTAAAGTTATGTTTCTTGCTACTAATCATACGTACACAATACGGGCTATACTCTAAGAACTTCATTTGAGCGATTTGATCGACAATTAAGTTGGGAGAATAATAGTATCACTATTCACGAATTGGAAAATTTCGAAATTACTCGCAATTCGGATGTCTTAAGATCAAATTGACATTTCGGTATGATTCTCAACATTGTTGTTATCGTATTTTTGAAATAATTTTTTTTAATAATACTATTCATCATAGAATTACTGTTCGTCACGGACAATTTTGTCGATTATACTTGTTTATGTCAGAATTAAATCGATTAACTGTTGAATTAAGTGAAATTAAATTTTGTCAGAAGATACAAATAGTGATAGTAACGTTCCCACTAGATTTATATTTCGAAATAATGTATTATTGTGTAGAATTGATTAGTAATAATGAATTAAGAATAATCGAAACCCTATTATTAATCGTTAGATTAGGATTGTAGAAGAAAATATAATTCAAAAAGGGGAAAAAACTTTACTGTATATCAATATCGTAATTAAATTTTAAGAATGTGTACTTTAATTATTACATTAATAATTAGTAAAAATTTATTATAGATATGCCGAGGGAGCGGTCATTCAGTCTTCAGTGATCGGGTTTCTGTTCCGTTTTTTGCGACACTAGTGAGTAAATTTTTACATACATTTCATTTCTTTAAAATTGTTTTATAAAACTTAATATTTTATGAAATAAAGAATAGATTTATATTTTGCTTTATATAAAAAATGATACTTACTTTGAGCTATATATATTATTGTGGAAGAGTTGTTGAGATATTGATTTTGAGACTAGGAAGTGGCTATTGTGTTTTATTTATGTATTTTTAATAGTATGTTAACCGTTATTTCAATTTTTATTTAACCCTTGTCGAGAGCCATAAGGGGGAAAGTTTATGTGCTTTGAAAGCACATTCTGATTTAACCCTTGTCGAGAGCCAAAACTCATCTCACCACAGTTTTCAGTGATTGTAGGATTTTCTTGTAGGTAAGGATTCTAGAAGATATTCGTGAAGAGCATTAGGATTCCAAATTCTTCACGCAGTCACCTAGAAGTTATTATTTATGTTTATTTTGTATATTGGACATGATATCCAGTAATGTATGCACATTATGATGTGAATTTTGTATGTTTTTGTGCATATACTCTTTTCTTATTAGTATCCTAGTATATGTCTGGCATGATGTTGATGAGCATGGTACCCTTAGTATATGTGTATGAGTTCATAGATGGGCATAGAGCCCTTCGTATATGTGTATAAGCTTAGGAATATGATTTATATTAATCAGCATTACAGGTTTTGTTTGAGGCTTATAGGTGTAGGATTTTCCTACCTCTATGCCATCATGACACAGAGTTAGCGGTGTGTGACAAAGTGGTATCAGAGCATGGTCTAGGGTTCGGTGACTGTAAGTAGAATGTAATGCCTCACATGTGTAATATGTCCGGGATACTTCTGCGCGGGCTATTGCTTCTTTAAATATCTGGATAATCCAATGCATCTTTTGCCATAGATGTCATATAATAAACTGTAATTTATTCTATTTGTGCTTCTATGTCTTAGCAGTCACCTAGGAGTTATTATTTTTGTCTATTTTGTATATTGGGCATGATACCCAGTAATGTATACATATTATGATGTGATTTTTGTATGTTTTAGTGCATATACTCTTTTTTTATTAGTATCCTAGTATATGTCTGGCATGATGTTGATGAGCATGGTGCCCTTGGTATATGTGTATGAGTTCATAGATGGGCATAGAGCCCTTCATATATGTGTATAAGCTTAGGAATATGATTTATATTAATCAGCATTACAGGTTTTGTTTGAGGCTTATAGGGGTAGGATTTTCCTACCTCTATGCCATCATGGCATGGAGTTAGCAGTGTGTGACAAAATGGTATCAGAGCATGGTCTAGGGTTCAGTGACTGTAAGTAGAATGTAATGCCTCGCATGTGAAATATGTCCGGGATACTTCTGCGCGGGTTGTTGCTTCTTTAAATATCTGGATAATCCAATGCATCTTTTTCCATAGATGTTGTATAATAAACTGTAATTTATTCGATTTGTGCTTCTATATCTTAGTAGTCACCTAGGAGTTATTATTTTTGTCTATTTTGTATATTGGGCATGATACCCAGCAATGTATACACATTATGATGTGATTTTTGTATGTTTTTGTGCATATACTCTTTTTTTATTAGTATCCTAGTATATGTCTGGCATGACGTGATTTTTGTATGTTTTTGTGCATATACTATTTTCTTATTAGTATCCTAGTATATGTCTGGCATGATGTTGATAAGCATGGTGCTCTTGGCATATGTGTATGAGTTCATAGATGGGCATAGAGCCCTTAATATATGCGTATACGCTTAGGAATATGATTTATATTAATCAGTATTACAGGTTTTGTTTAAGGCTTATAGGGGTAGGATTTTCCTACCTTTATGCCATCATGACATGGAGTTAGCGGTGTGCGACAAGGTGGTATCAGAGCATAGTTTAGGGTTCAGTGACTGTAAGTAGAATGTAATGCCTCGCATGCGTAATATGTCCAAGATACTTCTGCGCGGGCTATTGCTTCTTTAAATATCTGGATAATCCAATGCATCTTTTTCTATAGATGTCGTATAATAAACTGTAATTTATTCGATTTGTGCTTCTATATCTTAGCAGTTAAATTATGTCTTCTCAAAATCAAAATCCCTCCAATAGAGATGAAAGGATTTCTTCGTCAGACCAGAATTCGTTTAGGCCTCTAGTGCCACCTATTGAGGTTTAGGGTTGAGTAGGTAGATGACAAGGTGGAGGATAAAGTAGAGGTTATGGTAGAGCTAGAATGCAAGAGCCTGAAGTGCCAAAATAAAAGAGTGGATGATAGGTATAATATAGATCTTGCTGAGGGAACGCATGAAACCAGCATGCTGTAGAAGTGCTGGTAGACTTGGTTTCTCAACAACATCAGCAACAAGCTCAGGTTATTCTTGTTAGCCTTTTCTAGAAATTTAACAACCTGTTAAAGCTCTTGTTCAACAAGGGCAAGGGTTAGTGGTGACCTTGTAAGATTTTTGAAAGATGCACCCGCTGACTTTTACAGGGGTTGTAGCAAGTTTAGAGCCTAGTGAGTACAGAGCATATGAGAGTAAAAAAATTTGTTGATGGGTTGCAAGACTATCTTCACATATTAGTGCAAATCACATAGACTACCACATATACTCAAGTTTAAATTTAGCACTTTAGTTTGAATTGAGAGTTAAAGAGCAGTGGATTGAAAAAGAGTCCCAAAAAAAAAACTATTTCCAGAAAGAAGACTCCGATGTTTAGGGGTTCGAGCAGAAGAGATGACCGAAATTCTCATTAATAAGCTGCATTGTCTGCCTCAGTAGCCAAGCTTAATGTACCTGTATGTTCTAAGTGCGGGCTTTCTCATTCTAGATTATGCAGAAGGGAGATAAATGCTTATTTTAGATGTGGTCAGATGGGTCATATGGTAAGAGATTATCCTGTACCACTTGTTTAGCCCTCCTATGCTCAGTAGGTAGCGTCATCTCAGCCAGAACCTTCTTCAAGAAGGGGTTATATGGATAGAAGTCAACCATTCAGTAAAAGAGGACAACAATCTGTTGGCAGAAGCCAACCATCTATCAACAGAGGCCAGGCGAGAGTGTTTGCATTGACTTCTCAAGATGCTTAAGCATCAAATACGATTATGACATGTATTCTTTTTATTGAAGCTCTTGATGCTAGAATTCTATTTGACCTCAGAGCAACTCATTCTTTTATTTTTCCATACTTTGCATACCGTTTAGGCAAAGAGATTAGAACCCTAGATTCACTTTTAGTTGTGTCTACTCCTGTAGAAAATGTGATATTTGCTTCTAAAATTATAGAATCTTGTGCTCACTTCTGTTGGTAAGCATGAATATCTTGCTAATATGATCTTGCTAGAGATTTTAGATTTCGATGTGATTTTAGGTATGAACTGGTTGTTTATGTATCATGCAACAATAGATTGTAGGAAGAAAACTGTCACTTTTTCTGTTCTGAATGATCCAATTTTTGAAGTTTAGGGTGATAGAAGTGAAGTCCCTAGTAACTTGATCTCTGTTATCAATATGGGTAAACTACTCAGTAAAGGATGTACTGGGTACTTAGCCTTTATTCAGGATGTTGATGACAGTAAAGTGAATCTAGCGCATGTTCTAGTAGTAAGAGAATTTTTGGATGTTTTTCTTAAAGAGTTACCTGGACTACCTCCAGAAAGAGAGATTGAGTTTAGTATCGACATTCTTCCAAGAACTCAGCCTATCTCAATTCCCCCATATTGAAAGGTACCAGCTGAATTGAAGGAATTAAAGGTATAACTTCAAGATTTGTTGGATAAGGGATTTATACGCCCAAGTACCTCTCCTTGGTGTGCTTCAGTCTTATTTATTAAGAAGAAAGATGGATTTTTGCGGCTATGCATTGATTACAGGCAGCTGAATAAGGCTACCATTAAGAACAAGTATCCATTGTTGAGGACAAATGACTTATTTGATCAACCGAAGGGAGCTCGGTGCTTTTCGAAGATAAATTTACGTTCTGGGTTTCATCAGCTCAGAATTAAGGGGGAAGACATCTTGAAAACTGCTTTTCATATCCGATATGGGTATTATGAATTTCTTGTGATGTCTTTTGGACTTACTAATGCTCCTGTCGCTTTTATAGACCTAATGAACCGAGTCTTCAAGCCTTTCTTGAACCAATTTGTAATAGTCTTTATTGATGACATTTTGGTGTATTCATCGGATTACCAAAAGCACGAGAGACATTTTTGTATTGTTCTTCAGAATCTCAAAGAACACATGTTGTATGTGAAATTCTTTAAGTGTGAATTCTGGTTATCGGAGGTGGCTTTCTTAGGTCAAAACATAATGGAGAATGGAATATGGGTTGATCTTAAGAAGATTGAGTTCGTGCAGAAATAGCCTCGCTCAACTAGTGTGATGGAAATCAGAAGCTTTTTAGGCTTGGTGTGGGTATTATCGAAGGTCTATAAAGAATTTTTTTCGAATAGTAGCACTGTTGACTCAGCTCACTCAGAAAGGCGTAAAGTTTTTATGGTCGG
The DNA here is from genome assembly GCA_035584115.1 of Cedrela odorata. Lineage (NCBI taxonomy): Eukaryota > Viridiplantae > Streptophyta > Magnoliopsida > Sapindales > Meliaceae > Cedrela > Cedrela odorata. The sequence continues at coordinate 28,875 of JAXCLQ010040891.1, read as the reverse complement.
AGGCCTAAGAAGAAGCTTTTTAAAAGCTTAAGAACTGTTTGACTTCAGCATCTGTCCTTACACTACCCTCTGATAGCGGTGAATTTATTGTGTATTGCGATGCCTTTAAAGTAGGTCTTGGGTGTGTATTGATGCAGCATGGTCGAGTTATAGCTTACGCGTGCAGGCAATTAAAAGGATATGAGTAGAGAATTATCCTATGCACGATCTTAAGTTGGCAGCAGTTGTATTTGCACTGAAGATATGGAGACATTATCTTTATGGGGAAACCTTCGAGATATACACAAATCACAAAAGCCTCAAGAATATCTTTGATCAGAGAGACCTGAATTTAAGGCAGAGACAATGGTTAGAGTTGCTCAAGGATTATGATTACATGATTCATTATCATTTAGAAAAAACTAATGTGGTAGCCGATCTCTTAAATAGAAAATTTATAGGTAAGCTTATCCCATATCTCATGCAATATAATGATATTGGCTATGGAGCTGTATACATGCATGATTGATAGTGTTGAAATTTGAATTTCTGAATTTGGAATACTAATTGCTCAGGTGTAGGTGAAATCTATTTTAATGGCAGAAATTAAAGAAGCTTAGATTTCGGCCCCGTATATAAATGAAAAGAAGAGGTGTATCGAGCAAGGTAGAGGCGGTGACTTTAAAGTAGATAAGCATGGCATCTTGAGATACCGAGATAGGATAGTAGTTCCACTAGTGCAAGAACTCAAGAATCGACTTCTGAAGATAGCTCACACTTCCTCCTAGACAATGCATCCAAGAGGAACAAAGTTATATCATAATCTGGGGGAGATTTACGATGGGAAGACAAGAAGAGAGATATTACTGAATTTGTGGCCAAGTGTTTGACCTGTTAGTTAGTAAAAAAGGAGCATCAAAAACCGTTTGGCACACTTCAGAGTTTGGATGTAACCGAATAGAAGTGGGATAAAGTGACCATGAACTTCATTTTAGACCTTCCTCGCACATCTAAAGAATATGATTCTATATAGCTTATCGTAGACAGATTGACGAAGTCAGCCCATTTCCTTCCTGTTAAAACCACCTATACTACTTCTCAATATGCCCTACTTTATCTAAATCATATAGTTTCTTTGCATAGTATACCTATTTCTATCATTTTAGATCGGGGTTCTCAATTTACATTGAAGTTCTGAAAGTCTTTCTAAGAAGCTTTAGGCACTCAACTCTATTTCAGTACTGCATTCCATCCTCAAACAGATAGACAATCATAGAGGACAATTTAGACTCTCGAGGATATGTTATGGGCGTTCGTAATTGATTTTGAGGGAAGTTGAGATCAGCATTTACCTTTGATTGAATTTACTTACAACAACAGCTACCACTCAAGTATACAAATGGTTTTATTCGAAGCCTTGTATGGCTGAAAATGTAGATCTCTTGTTGAGTGGTTTGACTTTAGAGAACATAAGTTGTTAGGGTCAGATTTGATACAGGATACTATAGAGAAAGTCAAGGTAATACGGAAAAGATTCATGACTGCTCAGAGTAAGCAGAAATTATATGCTGATCATCGGCGATGAGATCTCTAGTTCAAGGAAAAGGATTATGTGTTTATGAAGATTTCTCCTTGTAAGAGAGTAATGCAATTTGACAAAAAGGGGAAGTTGAGCCCGAGATATATTGAACCCTTCCAAATTCTCCAACGAGTTGGGGGTAGGGCATATGAGTTAGCTCTTCCGCCTAGTATGGATAAGATACATTAAGTATTCCATGTATCAATGTTGAGAAAATATCTCTATGATGAATCTCATGTCCTTGAACCTCAAATAGTAGTATTAGATCGAAACTTGTCATATCAAGAGCAACCCGTGGCTATAGTAGATAGGGAAGTGAGAAAACTGCGATCGAAATGGATTTCTTTGGTGAAAGTTTTCTGGCAGCATCACAATGGTAGTGAGACAACTTAGGAGTTAGAAGATGTTATGAAGAATAAATTTCTTCACTTATTCGAAGATGAAGGTAAATATTTCTAAACTTTAATTAGAATTTTTAAATTCGAGGACGAATTTTTTTTAAAAGAGTGAGAGTGTAATACCCCAAAATTTAAACTAATAGAATTTTAGTCATTTAATACACGAGGGATAATTTTGTTATTTTATAAATTTATGTCGGGGTATTGAAAACTGAGTAAACAACTCTATATTAATGTTTACTTAACTGTTAAGAGTGATTTGATAACAATATGATAAATTTAGAAAATTTTTGTTTAAAGCTTTATTCGCACACCCAACCTTAAAATGAAAATTGACGTTGATTGAAAAATCCGATTGATAAACAGTTTGTTTCTAGTAAAAAACGACTCGATAAGGATCGATATGAATCAAATATGAGTCAAATCCAAAGTCAGATGAGAGAAAATCGAAACCTAGAACATAACATATAGGTAGGAAAATAGCAAATAACATGTTTACCCTTCCAACTTCATTTCTCTTTATTTCTTTTAGGGGCAAATGAGTAATTTTTGTATATTTTAATTGATATTTCACCTGGGCAGAAAACAAACAGAGGGCATTTCATCTTCTTATTCCCGTAACTCATTTTCTATCCATTTTTGATTTTTTTTTTCAATTTCTCCAAATTACTCAATTTTCAACCGATTAAAATTTCGTTTCTTGCTGCTAGTCACACATACATAACACAGGCTACACTCTAAGAACTTCGTTTAAGCAATTTGTTCAATGATTAAGTCGGGAGAAAAATAATATCTGATAACTCTACTTTTATAGAGTTATTTTATCTATTTAAAATTAAATTTTAACTTAATCTTGTAATTATTATTATTATTAAAAATATTACATGTTTTTGTATTTTTCATTTTTAGGATAAAACTGATGAAAAATCGCATGTAGACCCCATCAAATGTTACTATTCATAACAAGTTCATCACTGTAAATATAATCTCATTCGAATAAACTCATCGCTTTAAGTATTTTAGAAAAAATAACTCGAATTAGAAATTATTCAAAGAAGTTATCACATTTTAAATCGAGCATTCTAGAAATAAATATTATATTATGCTTATGTAAGCATGCATGTCATTAATGATTTATGATGTCAGCAATGATGTAATATGTCATTATAATATAAGTAATGATGTATGACGTAAGCGATGATGCAGAAGGGTGTATTAAGAAAATTAAAAAGCTTAATAGATGATGATGCAGGCGATGATGTAAATGGGGATGAATTTTACTTATAAATAGGCATTAAAATCACCATTCAAATGACACAACATTGAAAAGAAGAAAAACACAAGACATTAGAGAGAGAGAGAGAGCTTGGAGAGGATGAGCAAAGTAAAGGAGGAAACTTTACGGCAAAACTTCAAACCACTAAGTTTTTCCATTCTTTTATTTAATATTTGTTGTATTTTATTTTATTATGGAGTATATTTATTTTTCTAGGGTTATGATATAACCTAACTTTGATGTTCTAACTCTTTGTTTAATTTAATTATGGATTTTTTTTTATCTTGGTTGATGTGTTTAATATTACTCTTAATGTTTCTAAATAATTAATCACTATTTAGTTGAATTGTTAATCATAATGATAGCGGAAACTAATTTATGTGTCTTAGTTCGTTATATTGAATGTCATAAATTACATATAGAATAGAAATATACTTGCATGGTTTGTATAGTTCTTAAAAGAGATCCATAAATCTTAATGAATTATTTAATGTTTTAACTTTGCATGAAAACATAGCAGTTAAGCTTTATAAGATATTTTCTTTAGACCTCGAGAGGAGCTATATGAATAATTTAGGGATATTCAACTAGCAACCAAATAATTAATTTTTGTTAAAAAGAATAAAGGGGAGGAACTAATTAATTAAGGTAAAATCATAACCCAAGAGTTTTTAACTTATTAATTTAATCCAATTTATTTTATTTTCATTTAAATTTACTTTTAATTTTCTACCAATCAATCTTTATTCACCAAATAAAATTAAGGTTATTTCAAGTTTTGAGAATTAATTTTACAACAATCCTCGTGGGACAATACTCATCTCATCACTTTATTACTTGTTCGACTCGTACACTTGCAATTTTGCACAACAATATCACTATTCACAAATTGAAAATTTTCGAAATTACTCGCAATTTGGACATCTTCGGGTTAAATTGACCCCTCGATATGATTCTCAGTATCGTTGTTATTTTATTTTTGTAATAATATTTTTTTTATAATAGTATTATTCATCATAGAGTTACTGTTCATCACGGATAATTTTGTCGATTATACTTGTTTAGGTTAGAATTAAACCGATTAACTGTTGAATTAGTTGAAATTAAATTTTATCGGAAGATATATATAATGATAGTAGCGTTCCCACTAGATTTGTTTTTCAAAAGAACGTATTATTGTGGGGAATTAGTTAGTAATGGTAAATTAAGTATAATCGACACCCTGATTATTAATCGTTAGCTTCGAATTGTATAAGAAAATAGAATTCAAAAAGAGAAAAAAAATCTTACTATATATCAATGTCGTAGTTAAATTTTAAGTATGTGTATTTTAATTATTATATTAATAATTAGTGAAAATGTGTTATAGATATGCTGAGAGAGCAGCCATCCAGCCCTTAGTGATCGAGTTTCAATTCCGTTTTTGGTGATACCTGTAAGTGAAATTTTACATGTATTTCATTTCTTTAAAATTGTTTTATAAAACTTAATGTTTTACGAAATAAAGAATAGTTTATTTATAAATTTATTTGCATTCTGCTTTATATGGAAAATGATACTTACTTTAAGCTATATATATATATATATTATTGTGGAGGAATTGTTAAGATATTGATTTGAGGCCAGGAGGCGGTTATTGTGTTTTATTTCTGATTTCTATATTTTTGATAGTATGCTAACGGTTATTTCAATTTTTACTTAATCCTAACCGAAAGACATAAGGGGAAAGTTTATGTGATTTGAAAACACATTCTGATTTGTGTCTTGTGAAGATACCACCGGTACATATGAAAAGTAGAGGGCGAAAAGCGATTTGATATCTGACCCGAAACCTGTACACATTCTTGTATATTATTATGTTTTCATTTGACTATTTGAAATGATAATTTTGGAAATTATTATAATATGCAGTGGATGTCATATTAGTATGATTTATGTTTGAAATTAATTTTAACTTTGAACATAGTTTATATTGAAACTGAATTTACTTAAAATTTTTATTTTAGTATCCACTCACTGAGTTGTTCTCAAAACTCATTTCACTACAGTTTCCAATGATTGCATGATTTCCTTATAGATGAGGATTCTAGGAGATATTCGTGAAGAGCATTGGGATTCTAGATTTTCCATACAGTATTCTAAGAGTTATTATTTTTGTCTATTTTGTATATTGAACATGATGTCCAGTAATGTATACACACTATGATGTGATTTTTGTATATTTTTGTGCATATACTCTTTTGTTATTAGTATCCTGGTATGTCTAGCATGATGTTAATGGACATGGAGCCCTTAGTATATGTATATAAACTTAAGAATATGATTTATATTTATTAGTATTACAGGTTTTGTTTGAAACTTATAGGGGTAAGATTTCTTTACCTCTATGCCATCACAACACTGAGTTACCGGTGTGTGACAAAAACTTATTGAAAGATGAACATGCATGTGAAAGTAATATCTTCTTCTATTTTTAAGTGAAATATCTTTTAATTAAGGATGACAACGGGTTGGGCATACGTCAGAGATAGTCATCCTCGTCCTTGTCCCCATTTTAAAGCAGAGATCTTTGTCCTCGGCCCATCATTGTTTATTATATTAAATAAATAAATAAAAATTCATACAAAATTTTAACAAAATCAAATAATAAATAATAAATTAACATGTATAAATAAATTATTTATTTTAATTTATATATAAATATTAATAAATTATCGTATTGATAAATTATAATATCAATTCTTAATAAAATAACAATAAAACAAAATAAAATAAAATCTTTAGAGTTTTATTAAATATTGAGTTAATTTTTATAAAAAAATATATTAAATCTTCTTATTAATTTTTTACAAAAAAATGTTTTGTTTTGGTAGATATGAAAATAAAATCTTGGAATTTATTTTTTTCCTTTGTTAATTTTGTATTAATATACTAAAATATTTAATTCAATTATTATAATTGATCATTTAATTTAATATCAACTAATTATTATATTTTTATTTTGATAATTTTTTAGTTGATTAAAAAATGAATCTAGTTATATATATATATATATAAATTTAAATTTTAAATATATTATAATAAAAAACAAAAGAGCGAGATAAGAATATGAAAATGGGGACTGTCTCGTTTTTAAATTCAGAGACGAAATCGTTCCCAATTCTTATTCCAATTTTGACATCCCTTCTTCTAATAGAAATGAATGGTGCTATACAAATCCCCCACATTTCACCTTATCAAACTCCATTTTTGAGTGTTAAAACTATCAAAACTTCAATGACAATAGGAGCCCTTCAAAGATATTAACAATAACTACAAATTACTTGAAAATCTTTTCAAGCCTAAAATCCGAGGAGCGCATAATTTTTTAAAAGGCAATGAATGGTATTGAGTTCCAAAAGTTTCAACGGGGACTAAGAAAACAAATTGAAAAATGCAATTGCTATCATTTGATTAATAAATTAGAGACTAACTCAAATACACAGTTTACTTTTACAGTGCCGCCGGCCAACAAACTAGAAGTCAAAATTTTAAGAATTACATGGTAACAGCTATTTATAAAATGGAGAATTGACTATATACACTATGATTTGTTCTGGGTTCTATTTTTAATTTTTATTCGGAATTTGGGGGCAGAACTACCTTCTGATGGCTCAGTCTTGGTTTCTACCTTCGTGATCATTACTTGCGATCCACTGGGTTCACTTGGTTTCATTTAGCACCAGTATCTACATTGTTATCTTGCATGATGCTAGGTGATGAAGGATCATCACATTGCAGGTGCACAGATACTTTGCTTGAACCAGCAGTGCACTGGAGTTCCTACCCAAAATTATCACCTTCGCTTGGAAGTTTAGCACTGCCAATGCTAGCAGTCATCCAGGACCCATGATCATGACATGAGTTAACCTCCTCAATAATTTGATTAATCAAGCTCACAGCCTTTGCCAAATTCCTTTGGGGTGCATCCACAGAAACAGAACTGCTGGTGCCACTATCAGTTTCACGATTTCCACCTTGAGATCTTTCAACCATTCTGTTATCAGCCTCCTCCGCTCTACTAGTTGCGGTAGATTGTTTAACCTTAATCTTAACAACTGGCATCTTCCTTTCTTGACCGTTGGAAACAGTATCTGCATCCTTAGAAACTTCTGGGACTGGCACTTTCCATTCATGACCATTGGAAACAACATCTGCTTCCTTAGGAACTTCTGGAACTATTAATATATTCTCTTCATGACCATTGGCAACAAAATCTATTTCCTTTGAAGCATCGTGAATAGCCAAATTATCCAGTGAAACGTTTCGAATACCTGTAGAAGTTCTGTACCCTTCATTTCTGTAACAAAAGATGCAAAAATCTTCTGTTCACTAGTTTCTGCATCACCTAGAAGTAACAATTTATCTGTGGGTACTCCGTATGGTGTGGAGGCTCTGAAACAAAAGATAAAAACATACAAATGGAAAAATCAGCATACACAGGTAACAGTTAAAAGGAGGTGTGATGACAAAGAACCCAACACCTAAAACAAAAAATCACTTCCTAGTCCCACCTGTAGTAATAGCAGTTTGACTATGGCATATCATTTTCTCTTGTATTTTCATTTTGTAAGGATATCTAAAAACCTAGTTATAATAAAAGTACATGGAAATAAAAAAAAAAAAAAAAAAAGGGCCACAGAAGAATAAGCACAAACTGACGCTACAAATTCAAACCCTACTTGCAGGATCAAGGATTATTACAAAGGATTGCAGTTATACCATAGTATCTAGTGTTGAAAAATTATAGAAGATCGTATGATTCTTTGACTTTCTAAAAGATTGTATATGATTGTATATAACTAATTAACAGTTGTGATATTGACAATTGTGATATTCCTCATTTATTTAGTCAATAACTAAATAGTAGAATTAATTTATTTATTAAAATAGGATAATGATTTTGTACAGTATAAATGTATTAAGTTTATGATCAAATATATGAAAAATTTCTTCTTCTTTTAGTATTTTTCTTCTCTTTTTTGCATAGTATCAGAATTGTAAGGCTCAATTTTTTAAGTTGTTTCTTTGGCCTTAATCGCCTTTTCTTTTTTTAGTTTTCTTTTTCGGCCTTAATCACTGTTTAAATTCTGCTCTTCAACTAGCCATCATTTGTCGAAAATTTTTTGAGTTTAGCTAGCACACTATTGTCGAAATTGCATCATGTAGCATTTTACTGTAGCTTTTCTACTATAGCTTTTCTACTATAGCTTCAAAGGACCTGCCACCATGTCAGAGATACGGAAATTAACAATATTGCTGCCTCCATGTCGGTGTCTAGCTCTGTGCCCTTTATGTCGGTGTCTAACCCAATCGTCACAAATCCTAAGTCTGCTTCAACTCAAGATAATAAGAGATTACTTGGTCAAATATATTCAAGGCGAATAGCACATTCGATCCCTAAACTTGCATAGGCCTAAGAGTCAGAACCAAATTCTGGAATCGAGGTAATCGTTTCCAATCTCATTCTTTATTTTGATTCTCCTTCATTAAATGAGCCTAAACTCCATGAGCTTGATTCAAGATTTGCTCATTGCCCTTAGCAAAGCTTAACAAACAAAGAAAAACAATGAGAACTTCCTTATCTTCTATTACTAAATTCTCTCCGTGAAGATAAGGAGTGATGAAGTATGATTGACTCTCATAAAAGATAATATTTACTGAAATTTTTTTTTTTAAGGTTAATAATAATATTTATAACTTTTTTGGGTAGAGGAATAACTTACAAAGACATACTTGATTACTATGAAATCTAACTTTCCTTTATTTTGACTGTGAACATGAACGAAAGATATACAATCGAATATTCTTAGTGTCAAGTAATTGATAGTTTGAAAATTTGGATACAGCTCTAAGAGCACTTATATAGGACTTTTGTAACCTAGGACACTAAAGACAAACGGTTTATGAGATGTGTTGTTAAAACAGTCTCCCCCAATAAGATTTAGATACATTATTTTGAAATAAAAATGCTCAAGTTGTATCAAGTAAATGACGATTTTTTCTTTCAACAACTCTATTTTGTTGTAGTGTACTAACACAAAATAATTCATGAATTATCCCTTGTTGAAATTATGAGGTTAAGAATATGATTGAAATAATCTCTAACATTGTCAGACCTAAACCTTTTGATTTTTATTCCAAATTAATTTTAAACTATGGCATGAAAATTTGGAAGAAAAAAATACACATCAGACTTATTCTTAAATAGAAATATCCAACACACTCTACTATAATCATTAATGAATAAGACAAATTAACATGCTTCAAAAATATTAGAAATAGTAAAGGATTCCTAAATGTCACTATAGATTACATAAAAATATATTAACTTTTTTTATAACTAATTGAAAAAGAGAAACGCTTATGCTTTGCAAATTCACAGACATCACATCCAAAAAACTCAATATCTAATTCTTTAAACAGACCAGAAAACAATATTTTGAGATTCTTAAATGACGAATGTTCAAATCTACGATGATAGAACCAAAATTTTTCTTTATTTGATGAATAACATTTAGAAAAAAAAAATGACACAATTGACTTGCCCTTAGAAAAATTCAAATTACTTGGTGTTTCAAAATAGTATAGTCCGTTCCCTTCTTTAGCACATCTAATCGTCTCCTCCGAAGCTTGATTTAGAAATACACAGTAAGTAAGATAAAAAATCACATTGTAAAATATATCTTGAATCAATTTTTTTATAGAGACCAATTAATAGGCAGTTTTAGTACATGAAATACATTTTCAATGTGAGTGATGAACTAATTTTAAAATCTCTTATTCCTACTACAATGATTAGTAAACCATTGGCAGTGACAATTTTCCTAATATTAGGACGAGGTATAAATGCTGAATTTATATAATGAATGTGTCATATGATCAGTTGCTTCTGAGTCTATGATCCATTAGTTAACAAAAGTTCTATTTTAAGCATTAAATCCAATGAAAATAGAAAATTTACCTAAATATGCCAAAGGACAAATATCTAAGGGCTTCTTAAGAGTTCCTATCAAAACTCTCAACTTCTCAATTTCACTCTTGTTGAATTCTTCTTGAGTTATATGCTCATTATTCTACAGAGTAATCATGTGTTTGCCCACTATTTCGGTGTTGTCCTCTTTCATTTTCCAAGTCCTTATTAGAAGACTTGCCATGAAACTTCCAACAACACTTTCAAGTATGTCTCGACTTCTTGTAATAGGTACACCAAATGTTGTCCTTGTTGTTTCAAATCGGAGCTTTAGACAATTCTGTCTTCCCTTTTACAGGAATTAACAGTTGCTCCAAGGTTACTTTAGTTCTTTAATCTCGTTAGCCATCAAGGTCAAACCTTCCAAGTTCTAGAGTTTCAACATAACCCCTCTCCTACTTTCCTCTGATCAAATTATGAAAATCATCTCATTCAAAAAAGAAATTTCATTTTTACCAAGAATTTGAACTTGAACTTGATCAAATTCAATGTTAAGTCCCACAAAAAAATTATAAACTCGATCTTATTCTATGAAATTCATTAAAATTGTTGCATCCTTTAAGACACTTTGTTTCAAAGTACCTATAGTGATCAAGCTCCTAACATAGATTCTTAAGTGTATTAAAATATTTCGTGATAGTTTCTCATATACTTGTGCCGAATCACTTTTCTTTGAGTATGTTTGTCGAACAATTTTTCAAATATCCTTCGCAGTTGTTAAGAATATAGGCGTCACTGATTTTAGGTATCATGGAATTTCACAACCAATCTATGACAAGTGAATCTTCTTCATCCCAAGCATCAAAACGGAGATCTCATTTCTCCGGCCCTGTTCCAAGCAAATAACTTACTATTCCTTTTCCTTTTAAAGTGGTGCAAACAAGCTGTGACCATTCTAAATAATTTTTTCCGTTCAATTGGTATGCTGATTGAATCTATTGCAATTATCCAACTGTTGGATGCAATGCCACTTCTTCAATTCTAACAACAATATTTTGGATTTCAGACATCTCTGACATGGTTTAGATGGCAGGTCCTTCGAAAGCTACAGTAGAAAAGGAATGAAGACTAATTGAAGAACAAAATTAAAACGATGATTAAGGTCGAAAAAAAAACAAAGAAAAGAAAGGGCGATTAAAGCCAAAGAAAAAACCCAAAGAATCGAGCCTTACAGCTCTGATACCATGTAGAAAAGAGAAAAAAATACTGAAAGAAGAAGAAGATATTCATATATTTGATCATAAACTTAATACATTTATATAGTACAAGGTCATTGTCCTATTTTTATAAATAAATTAAATCCTATTATTTAGTTATTGACTAAATAAATACAAAAAATCAAAATTGTCAATATCACAACTGTCAATTAACTATTTACAACCATACACAATTTTCTAGAAAGTCAAAGAATCCTGCAATCTTCTAGAAAGTCAAATCCAAATTTTCCAACGGCTAATGCAAATGTTGCCTCAATTCGAACTGTATAACACCACAGAAAAAACTCAGCTAATTACATTTTATTAAATGCAAGTCAATCAAAACAATATGCACCTCTAAAATTGATTAAAACCTTAGAGTTGACGAGGAAATTATTCAGTACATTGACAACATTAAAAGAAAGGTGTGGTAAAGACTCTAGTACGGCGATTAAAACCTTCCCCAACTGATTGATCTGATTAATCATAACAATGATGTAAGGTTGTTCTTCAATTAATTAGTAAACATCAATTAAAAGCAGCAATTATGTGATTCAACAGATGCAAGCAAAATCATATCAATGCTGTAAAGTTGTAAAGTTCTTATCCAATGAATTAAGTATGCAATGCAATTGCTCCAATCAACTTAATTGTAATTGGAATCCATAAATGTGTATGAATGTGTGCACACATACACACGCACCTTTAACCAACAATAACAACTAGTATGCAGATTCACTGCTGCTTGCACACATAGAACCAGCCAGGCCAAAGGCTGGGTTTTCAATGACCCTAGAAAACGATAGTCATATATAAGGATGATGAATTTACAACACAAGCAAAATGTCTTCCTTACCCACATCTGTACAGACCGGTCAAAATGAATTTCAGCCAGATATTCCATTTTTGGGTCTGCCCTAATCCATGACAGTGGAGATTCCATACTGTAAAATGAACATCATAAAACTTTATCGTCTCTCAACAAGTTCTACAAAATCAAGTGAGACAACAGCATACCAGGAGCGCATATCTAAAACAGCTACAGCATCACCATTATCATCAGAGCATCAGGCTTTGATCCCTTTTTAGGCTTCAAGGACCGTCTAGCAGCAAGCTTTCAATGGCATTGTATTTCCAGTAGCTGCCAGGCATCTCCAGCCCTTGGAAGAATTGGATGGTCATACATACCATCATGTTCATGAACTCTAATACTCATCATCCCAGGCCATCCAATATCACCATCTCGGTTTTCAGGATCATGGTTAGCATTAAGAACAGGAGCGCTTGAATCAGGTGTAGCAGTGCATTCCCGCAACGCCGCCAGCTCAACAATATTTTTCCATTTGTTATATGAGAACCTCATCCTTATGATCAAGGCACCAAGAAAAAAAGATTATATGGCATCAAAACAAACCTAAGCAATGAAAGAATCCAGACATACAAAAAATGGTTCATATAATCATACCTGAGCACTGAGCAGCCACATGATCCTACCCACCAAGGAAAAAACTCCTTAAGAAATGGACACTCAAGATTTCCAACCTTATTTGCAAAATGATGAAACTGCATCTCACAAATTTATAATATACCTAGGTAAATGACAAAAAAACAATTACCTTAGAGTGTCAAATTAAAACCTGTGCACCTGTACAATCTAGCAATTAGCAAAACCAAGAACATTATCATCATATAGAACCTGAGAGCTAAAGATTCCCATTGAAGCTCCAAAAGTGGATGATGATACTGCCATTTCAGGAGCTAAGAAAACTTGCTTGCATACCCAAATGGAAATTTTGCATCAAGATGTCTCATAATGGCTGTAAAAAATAAAATGTCCAGTCAAGCAACATTTCAAAGGTAATGAACTTAGAAGCCACAAAGCTGTAGGAAATATCTAACTTACAACAATCCTAAGTTTAGCCTGACAAACCTGAATGCATTGTGGAAAAATTCCACAGTATTACAAAGCTTTGACAAATTAGCTGGCAAACACATGTGATATAAGACTATGATGGTGGTCAGGAAGGATTTCAAATGGTGCAACTGCCAAAGTTATCCACCGTGCAGTAACTGGAACATATAATCTATAGACATATATTTTGTGAGGAGGATCATCCTTGCTCAAAACGTGTTTAAGTAGATGGAATGATACTTAGAAAATCAAAAGTATTGATAAACAATAAAAGCCTAATTGATGTAAACATACAACAATATGAAAGTTCGTATGCCTGGGCCATAAGTCCATTTACACTACAAGAATCAAGGACAACACCTTCAACCATTTAAGAAAACAGTTGAAATGGGTAAAAAAAAAAATTTATGTCCGGGCATAAGGACAAGCAATGTGTTGACATGCCAGATACCAACTGCCTTAAGCAACATCCCAGACCTCAGAAAGCTTACAATGATAAAAGTAGTAGAATTCCCCCCAACCACCATACCCACCCACCCAATGTGCGGCTTTGCATGCAAGATGATGGTATAAAGCTATATTCTTTAAATTTCAGCAATCAAGTTAACTGATAAAAATGCCTAAAAACAAAGCAGAACATTCAGTTCCTTAGGCAATCTGTGTAGAGTTAAAACCTAACAGTTTTTTTTTTTTGGTACAAATATGAATAGTTCCATATATACTATTCTTGGAACAATATGAACGATTTTTTTATCATTAATTTAATTTTTTTTAACCATATGGGTGTGACTGAAATTTGACATATCTATTCTCTTTCCATTATAGGGCACTAACAGAACTTGAAAAAACCTACAACTTTGTAGAAATTACCAGAGTCGTATAAATTCTTCATAACAATAGATACACTTGAGAACCTTTATAAATTCATTTATTTTTATTTGAGTAATGGATGTATTGTTGATATATAAAGATAATTATGTACTTTCTTTAAAACTTACTCATGATCCAAACACAAATCCTAACTCATTATACATTTGCAATGCAATACTATTACTTCAAATAATCAATGTTAATAGATGGAAGAAATAAGGATTGGTGTCTCATTATGCAATTTCTCTGCCATCACTTCCATTTGTTCTACCAAGCAGGTTATTATATTTCACATAATTAAATCCCTTCCACTCAACACCATTAACAAAGCAAATTTTCCAATTAAAAAAACACCATTGACACATTTCTTACGTATGTTAATATCACAACAATGAAAAAATTTGAAGCACATACTAAAAGACGTGTGATTTCAACAAAGGCTTAACACAGTTCCTCTTGATCGTGAGACGAAACAATGTCAAAAGTCCCATATAAGTTGCACTCTCTTCAAAGATCTAACTAAAATCAAATCATATTACTTCCTTGAAAATTACTTGAGTCCTTCAAAATAGTCACCTCGACAAACCTTAAGTTAAGTGATTAAGCAACCTGACTCATAGGTATGGTCAACAACATCCCTCACTCATCGAGCATCTGAATTTCATATTTTGGGCCTCATAGTTTACACAAGATCAGTTTTCAAATCAGCTAGATGCAAAGCTGTCAAGGGCTAAATTGGATAGATGCAACAGATTTTTCTCATCAAGACATTGCCATAACACTTAAAAAGATGAAATAATTCAATCAAAATAAACAAATTAAAACTTATCCCCTTCCAGGTTTGGAGTTGGGTTAGCAAGAAGTTATTGACAAGAAAGTCAAACTCAGAGGACCAGAAAATAAGTTTTCATTTTGCATAATTATTTTCACCACATGCATCAAGTTTATAGGGTGTTACCAGTTTACAAAAGTTTCTATTGAGTTTACTTTATATTGGATAGGTTAAGCAAACCATCTTAACCATATAACATATTAGTTGAATACCAGAAAACCACCTCATCTTTGAAAGTGGAACCATAATTTTGATAACCCTCAAAGTACCCACTGTTTGCTAATAATCTATGGTTCATAGGTTATTAAGCACGTCCTCTAAATTATAGAAAAAATGAAGCCTACAACGCCCATAATTCTTAACAAATGACATAGTGAACTCAATTGTCTCACATCAATGTTAAGCATTGCTATCAAGGATTTTGAACAATCTCCCAAGTTAGAATTTCAACTAGACAAGCCTCAACCCCGAAAGATGAGTGTGGATTGAACATGAGACCTTCAGATCTTCAGTCTGCCGCTCTCCCAACTGAGCTATCCCAGCAAATTATGCATCAGCCGAGAATCAAACAGGGGTCTACGTCCAGGAAGTCTTTTACCCTTAACTTGGGAAAACTGTACAAGCTTAAATATCATTCTCCATGACAAAGAAAACTACTCTCCTTAATCTAGGATGAGTGCTAGAAATAAAGACGGAGACAGCAACAAGTTTTTCCACGCAGCAAGAGCCAAAGCAATGCATTCAAGCGAAAGAAACAACCCAAAGTGATAATACGAATACTCAAACTTGAGGCACAAATTACAGGTCTACAGTGAAAAAATTAATATCCACCTAGAGTTAATACAATACAGAGATTCAATGAATCAAAAACATGAATTTTCTACCATAGACAACAAGTTATTGTAGGAGAAATCACACTAACACTCAGTGTCCATACAGTAATAAAATACTCATCTGTTTCTCTAACCTGATATAGTAAGCTTCCAGTACTGACAGCAATAAGATTGTGGGAGACCGTAAACTCCAGATCACAACTGAACAAATAATGTATACTATCAATGAATTTATAGTAGAGACTTCAAATGACCATAATCACCAAACATCAGCACTATCAAATAACTCATCCCAGCATCATCTGGAGCTGTCATCCATATAGGGGAACCAACACCATGCTCACCTTATCTGGTTATCAGTATGTAACACATTACCATCAAAATGAATTCCAGTCTCTGCTTTCTCTACCCAATAGTCAATACAAACCAATTTCACATTCTGCACCCAACATCGACCTACATGAGACACCACGGAAGTATAAACCTCGTCACAATATCTCTAGAGTGCATAACACTAAACCAAACACAAATAACTAAACTTAATCCATTATTGCTAGAGTTGGTGAAACTACCAAATACTTATAGCTAGCACTAATGAAATTGCTTTTATGAATGTGAGCCTCGTGTAATCCTAGGTCAAATGTCCAACCAAGTGGTCCAAGGTTCAGATCCCATCAGGGCTACCTACCTGTGACACCTGTATCCCGACTACTAAAGATTGTAGGGGTACCAGTCCCCACTTGAAACCTAGTGCACAAAGGGGGTTGAGGGGATTTCCAAGTATCAGAAAGACATCGTGCAGATAGACATTGGACGTAAATCAGCCAAGAACACTAACAAACTTAAAAGATACATATAGACAACTAAGCTTAGTAAATTCACATCATGTAATGGCTTCGTGCCCCATTTATACAATCACAAAAAAACAGCTTTGATAAAAAAAGCTAACAAAATAAATAATTCACAAACATTGACTGTAGATAGCAACAGTAACCTGCATGGGTTCATCAGCGGAATCCAATTTATTCTCCAAATTCATTTGGTCTATCTGTTCAGTTAAACCCTTGAACGGCTTGAAACAATTGATTAGCAAATTGGGAACCAATTCTCTATCCAAAGCCGATATGTACGCGGCGGCTGCAGCATCGGCTGCAGAACTCGGCGACGACACCGATCTCCATCTCTTTTCTTTTGCCACATTTTGACGATTATGCGGATAATATTCAAACTCAGCAGGCTCTCCGTCAACTAACACACTCTCGATTCCCAAATTCTCCGCGTGTAACCCTACAATCCCTATATACGGTACAGCAATTTCCATCTCCGTGTAGCTAAACAAATTTTTTTCGAAAAGGAAAAACAAACACACAATCAGGTCAGTACAGAATCGAATCACGCGCGCATGTCAAGTACACGTGCGTGAAAAATGTTAATCTTTCTCGCCCATAGATTTGGTGCTTGTCCATGTCGATTGAAAAGCAGAGCTTCTGATAACGCACGACAGCACCCGAGTCCTCGGCCTTCGTGTCCTCGTTCTTCAGCTTACGAGGTTTCGCCGTGGCCATCTCGCTTGCTGGCTCCGTGTTCGATAAATTGACAATAATCAGCACACTAGGCCCTCCAGGGTTTTATTTATAGGCGAAATTCAGGTCCTTTCGAGCAACGGTACGTTTGGTCACTCCTGATGGCGTTGTGCCTTACCTTTGTTATTTCGATCTTAGCCATACGCGTGGTGGGTTGTGTGATCCGACGGACTAAATCTGTTTGATGGAGAGCCAATAGGCAATGGACGTTGCAATTTTTGGGATGGTGTAGAAATTGGATTCGTCGGGTTTTATCTTTTTAAAATCAGGTTTTAGTTTATATTGTTTTGCAATATAGTCCTAATATTTTAGCATAATTCAAGTTGTGATTAATATGCTGGAAGTTATACAAATTTAAATTTTATGTTTTTTGATTAAAGATAAAATAGAGAGTTCCTGGTTAAAAATGAATTAAATGACCTTTTTAACTGTCATTGTTATTGTTTTAAATTTATGCAATAAATTAGTGATAAATTTTACCCTTAGAAATTATTAAATGTAAAGAGAATTGATATATATATATATATATATTTAATTTTGACAATTAAAATAAAAAATAATAATTTTAACTTGTAAACATTTTTTTTTATAACATTCAATTTTGTTAATACATGAGATCTAAAAATGAGTTTTACACATACATAATTATTTATGCATATTGGTCAAATTCTATAGTTTCATTGTTTATAAAAATTAATTTAAAATAATCTTACGAATTATTTCCTACTAATTCACCCTTTATAATTGACCATGTATTATCGCATGTATAAAACATGCTTTCCAAGAGATGATATACAATATGCATATGTGTTGATTACAAATTACCCACGTTGTAAGGATCCATATGAAAATATTTTTAATATAGAGTCCTAAACAGAAATATTCAAATCAGAAAGGGCCCTATCTCAGTATTTAGCAATATTTTGGGTTCCTGAAAAATCTCTCATTATAAATATGTCTTGGACTCAAAAGGGAAAATTCCGAAAATAGATACTCTATTTACTGATATAATTAATCTTAATTTAATTTTATTAATCAGTTTAATTTTAAACTATTTAAATGATTTTATTTTTAGGACCAAAAATATGCTATAATTTTTTTGTTATAGTTCTCGCGCTACAGTGTATAATCCTCAAATTCTAAATTCTCACATCTTAAATTTACAGTACCAATATTTTATATATATATATATATATTATTTTTATTTCTTTATTTTTCATTTTACAACTTAATTAATATTTCACAAAATAAATTTTACTTACTATAATTTTTTTAAAAAATAAAATATTTTCAAATATAATATATTTATTATCTAAATATATTATAATTATTGTAAAAGTTTTTGTAAAAATTTACAAAATAAAATTTATTTACTTACTAGAAATTTTTGTAAAAAGAAAGTATTTTCAAATATAATATATTTATTATGTAAATTTTAAAAATAAAGAAATTAAATGAAAATAAATCTAAAATAATAATATAAAGTTTTTAATTAAATTTAAACAAAAAATATATAAGTTAATTATTTATCTAACGAAGTGAAATAAAAATAATAATTTATTTTTTATATTTACTTTTTGAAATTACAATTAAAATATTTATTTTTTAAAAAAATTATCGCCAAAAAAATAACAAAAAAATTTAAAAAATATTTATTTTTTAAAATTTACTTTATTAATTCAATTGATTTAAAAATCATAAAAAAAATTAAAAAAAAAGGTGGGGCCCACTGACCCGAGCACATGTTCTCAGGTCAGTGGGCCCCACCTTTTTTTTTAATTTTTTAAATTTTGTTAATTTTATTTTGGTATATATATAAAATAAATAAATAAATAAGGTCAATAAATATATAAATAATTTATTTTTGTATAAATAATTTTTGTAAAATAATTCACAAAATAAATTTATTTACTTACTATAAACTTTCGTAAAAAGAAAATATTTTCAAATATAATATATTTATTATGTAAATCCAAAAGAAAATTTCTTTTTCTTTTTCTATTTTATTAATATATGTTTCGAATTTAAAATTTTATTTTTTGACCGATTTTTTTAAAAAAGGCAATACAAAATTTAAATTTCTAAACGGTTATTTGAAAAAAAATATAATTATTTTTATTTGTAATTTTAAAAAATCTTATTTTTAAAATAAATAAATAGTTTTATTTGTAACAAATAATTTTTGAATATTTATTTTTGAATATTTTTTCTTTGTAAAAAAACAATAATTTTTTTAAAAAAAATTAAAAATAAATTGAAACATATATTAAAAATAAATAAAAAAACTAAAAAAATTAAAAAATCACATGTGCTCGGGTGCTACAGTAACTCGGATGCTACAATAGCAAAATTTTATAATTTTAATTTGTTTTTAAAATTTTGTAAGTTAAAATATTAAAAAAAATCAAAACGTCAAAAATAATAAATTAACAGAGAATAATAATATAAAATAATATAAAAAATAAAAATATGAAAAATAAAATTAAATGAAAAAATTATTTGTACAAATTTTATTAAAAAAATTAAATTTATATTAGAAATAAATTTAAATATAAAAAAAGGTGGGCCCACCCGAGCACATGTAGCACCCAACCACATTTTTTAAATTAAATTTATACAAAAATATATAACTTAATTATTTAGCTAATGAAATAAAATAAAAATAAAAATTTAATGAAATATTAAATAAATATGTAAAATTTAAAAATAATAATTAATTTTTTACATTTGTTTTTTGAAATTACAATTAAAAATATTTATTTTAAAAAAATAATAGTCAAAAAATTTTCAAAAAATTTTTAAAAAAAAGTTTAAAAATTAATTTTTTAATTTACTTTATTATTTTAATAAATTTAAAAATAAATTTAAAAATACATTTGAAAATGCATTTAAAAATACATTTAAAAATAAATTAAAAATACATTTAAAAATAAATTTAAAATAAATTTAAATTTAAATTTAAATAAAAATGGGCCCACCTATTTTTGTATTTTTGTATTTAAATTTATTTAAATTAATTTATTAAAATTATAATATAAAATAGATTAAAAAAAAAAGGCCCATTAGGCTGTGCTCGGGTGTTTAATATAAAATAATAAAATAAGCATTTAAAAAATTACTTATATAAACTAAGTATTGCTCGGACCCTACCTATTTTCTTCTCAACTTCTTCTCTTCTCAACTTCTTTTCTACAAATCCGGCAGGTATTCCGGCAAGAAGACTTTTTCGACGAAAAATTTCAACCAAAAAAGGTAATTTGATTTAATTATTAGTTAATTGTTGAAAATTTAATTTTGTTTTAGGAAAATTATAAATTAATATTTGTCAGTATTTATTTATTTAGATAGATAATTTTAGAATTAAGTTTATACTTACATATATATATATATTTGTATATATTTGTGTATATATATATATATATATATATGTATGTATGTATTTAAAAATATGTGTAAAAATGTGTGTAGATACATTTGTAATTTTGTAGTATTAAATTTATATTTAGATATATATATATATATATTTATACATATGTATTGTAATTTTTTAATATTAAATTTATATTTGCATATATATATATATATATATATTTGTATATATTTGTGTGTATATATATGTATTTAAAAATATGTGTACACGCATTTGTTTGTAGTATTAAATTTATATTTAGATACATATATATTTATACATATGTATTGTAATTTTTTAGTAATAAATTTATATTTACATATATATATATGTATATTTGTATATATTTGTGTATATATATATATATTTGTGTATGTGTATGTGTGTGTGTATTTATGCCTGTATAAATATGTACGTGTGTGTGTGTGTGTATATGTGTGTATATTTTAAATATGTATATATATGAACGTACGTGTGTGTATATTTATATATATATATATATTTATGCATTTTAAATATGTGTATATATGAATGTATGTATGTATAAATAAATATATGTCGATTAAAATTATTTTATATATAAATTTATAAATTAATATATTTAGGTAGATAAATAAATGTATTTAATATAATTTAATTTTTTAAATTCATAAATTATTTAGGTACAAATGGCTGATAATCTCGATTGAAGATTTCAACATTTAAGCACTTTCATGTAGAGAGGACTTGTTTATCCTGCTTTAATGTGATAGAGCATATTAGATCTAAATTAACAGAGACTCAAATTGATTTATTCACACAGTCATGTTTTGGATAGTTATTGTCTATCGAAAGCTTACACCACTGTTCTATTTTCATCCATTATATGTTATTACACGAACTTAATGTGGAGAGCAGCAATGATATGTGGTTTTATATTGGAGGCCAATCAATCCGTTTTTCACGCACAGATTTTGGGTTGATTACTGGCTTGCGGGTTGGAGATTACCCTGATTTGACTATTTCTAATAGCTCACGATTGTTGCACGAGTATTTTAATGGTCGTCAACCTATTACTTTGGATGATATTGAGATGGTCTACGACTAGTTTGATTTTGATATGATACCCGACTTGGATGTCGTATGGTTGTCACTTTTCTATTTGTTTGAAAGGTTCTTGATTGGTCGTGAGGAGCGTGTACGGGCTGATTTATGGGTGTTGGGTATAACAGAGAATATTCTACAGTTTAATCAGTATCCGTGGGGAACTATTGTCTTCCAACACACGCTCGCCCAATTGCGTCATTCTATCACACAGATATACATCAAATACAACAAAGATACTACTGAGTTAGCCGAGTTGGATAAGAGTTTTAAGGGGAAGTACAATATTGTTGGAATGACTAGTGTATTTCAGGTAACTATCACTAATAGTTTCAGTTTATTTTTCAATTTACATTTATGCGTGTTGGTTTTTATGTTATTTGTTATTAATTACATTGTAGGTATGGATATATGAGTGTGTGCCTAGCTTGCATGGACCTTTGGTAAAAAAAGTTAGTAACAACGTCCCACAGATCTTGTATTGGCAGACAAGGAATCGTTATATTAGTCTGCACGACATACATGAATACTTACTGAAATAGTCGCAGGTAAAATTATTTTCACCCAAATTTTGTAAAAAATTTATTCCATAGACAACCAACCGACATTATTTTTCCCTTCTGATTTCAGCTTATTTGTTTACTCCCCTCGCTAAAGCTGGAGGCAGCCGATATGAGTAATCTATACATCACAGAGTTGTTTCAGCTCTTTGAGCCACAGGGCAATTACAAATATAATTTATTTTTAAGGAAAGAAGCTACTAGGCCAAAGCCTAAACCTAAATCTACACATGCGACTACGGCATCTGCACCCAAGGTTCAATTTATGAAATATCTATATATGATGTTTAACAATTTAATATATTATGTTGGTGTTTGAGATATATGTATAAATTGATGCAGGCTACCCCATCAACGTCGTTTTCATATGCATCGACGTATTACCCGCCACCCGAAAAGCCGTATTATATAGATGGGGTATCGATGCAATTTTTGCCCCTAAAGCCTCAATACTCAGCTGCACCACCGATTTAGTATTCTTTAGCTCCGCTGACTCAGTATTCCTACGGCCCCGTCGGTGCGCTATTCACCGGTATTGTACGAGCATCACTCGTCCACGTAATCAGCGCCGAGATATTCGCGTCACTCATTTAATTATGATGATTTTAAGAGGATTGTGATGCATTGATTTGATACGGTCACTGTCTACATGCAAACATACACTCAACAGTGTATAGCACAGGTTAAAGGAAAGGTTGATGCGTTGACAACAAAGTATCGGGCATTCAGTCAGTGGGTTATGGACAACTTAGGCCGATATGACAGTTATATCGCACGGGTTGAAGGAAAAGTTAATGCGCTAACTACAGAGTTGTAGGACTTTAAAACACAGTGTATGGACAACTCAGGTCGGTATAATGGTAATATCACACGAGTTGAAGGGAAGGTTGATGCGCTGACTACAGAGTTGCAAGCCTTTAATTAGCAGTGTATCAATAACTTTGGTCGGGTTGACACCATGATTGGTGATCTCCGCTCCTTATTGTTGCAGTCCACTCAGCCGCATATGAGTTTCTCGGGCTCATTTGTGCAGGCAACCACCTTGACTTTATTTATATTATAGCAGTAGTATTTTATACACATCTATATAAAACAATTTATTTCTAACATAAATTATGTTTTACATTTGTAGGGAGAGGATTCGCCCACAGTCGATGGTGAACCACAGGTAAAGAATGTAGCCGACATCCACCTGCATGTGAGGAGAGTCGGTTTGAGCGAGTATTGCTGAAGGGTCCGTATAACCGGAGTTTGTACACTGATCCAAATAAAAGAAAACATGGAAGCCCTTCTATCAATACGCTACCCCAATATCCATTGAACCTTCACATCAATCCTTTGATGCCATATCCAGATGCATTATATGATGAGCATCTACAGTAGCTTGCAGACCCAAAGGCATGCATTGAGACACGTTCGCTGAGCTTGAGACTGCCATGGTTTCGTGGCATATCTGATTTAGATGCATAGCTAGAGGATGCTGTAAGTGCCCAAAATGTTGTTAACGTATTTCAATGCATCGATTTTTTAATACAATTATATAATTTTCATTTTGATAGCACATTGACAAGTATTTGTACCTACTTGAGCACCGACAGCAGGCGTTGCCTCATTTAATGAGCTAGAGATGGACCATGACATCGCCATATTTCTATGTATGTATAACACTTATAAAATAGACTTTCAGTTTGAGTTTGTAATGAATTTGCTATCATATTAATTGTGTAATCCAAATTACTTTACTCGTGGGATCAAATGACTAGGAGGCGATTGAGCTTGGCAATTTTCCACCTGGACTCAATCTAGAAGAGTTCATTACAGGAGACGCAGACGGGGTTAGAAGAGCATGAACCGTTGTGGACTTTGTCGCCATTCTCGCTTTGGTATGTGGCGACCATTGGGTTATTTGCATTGTTAACTTGGGCGGTCACAAGATATTTGTTTATGATTCTGCGCTGATGAGCCATTCCAAGCAGGAGATAAGTAAGGCATTGCAGCCGTTATGCAAGTTGTTACGTTACTTACTAAGCGCATGTCAGGCGTTTGATGCAAGATCGGAATGACGTGATACACATGTGGCTTTTAAGCATTCTAGAGTGACGGATGTCCCCTATTAGAGACTAGGGAGCACCGATTGTGGAATTTTTATCTGTAAGTTTATAGAGTACTTTATGTTAAGACGACCATGGGACTTTGATTCTACCTATGGTTCATTTTTTAGGATAAAGATAGCGCTCAATTTATTTTAGGGACACATACTTTGACATATCGTGTTTATATTGTTAAGTATTTATAATTTGTTATTGTTTTCCACATACAGTTTCAATTTAGTCAAAGAGTTAAGCAAAATATAAAAAATATTCAAATAAACTGTACAAGCCAACATTACATCGCAAATTTATTACTTCAATTACATAAAATATAACATTTAATGAGTACAGTCAATGCTATCACATAAAAACAACGTACAATCTAATAAATTTGAACATGGTTACAAAATAAGAAATAATCACTTAGTCTGGTCGTGATACAACGGATTTCTGCATGTTGAACGATTATGTCTAATTTGTTTGTACTGTGAACACTTTCTCGGAACGACCTCTTCTCCTGCAGATGGGATGCGTTGATTTCGAGGTCGACTTACTGGTATGCGGCAAATCAATGGTTTAATAATAATAGATTGAATCTTAACCGGAACGTCCCAAAAACTCTAGTCTCCGACTGGATGAATCTTCTCAGTATATGATGTCAAGAGTGTGCCATTCTTGTAGTACATTGAGCAAATGTCACTGTACCGGTCTCTAACATATTGAATAGCAGCTAGTGCATAGGCACAAGGCAATTGTTGTAAGTTAAAGCATTTACACTGGCATGTCCTTGTACTTAGATCGACAATAACAGCTTATCCTTTGTCTTTAACTTCAAATTCAAATCGAGAAACGAGAAATATTAAAAGTGTACGGGATGCACCGTCCTCTTCTTTAATATGATCCATTGCCGCTTCAATGAGAGTGTCTATTTCAAATTTTGCAGCCTCTTCTCTCTTTCGTTAAACCAACGCTGTAACACTGACTGTATCCAATCTGCTAATGCCACAATTAGAAGAGTACGCGCATCCTTCAACAATGCATTCATACTCTTAGTAATGTTTGTAGTCATTATGTCGTAACATCGAACAGAAAAATAACATCTGGCCCACCTATGAAAGCCGACATTGTTTTCTAAGTAGGCTACAGCATCAGGGTGTATCGACCTCAATTTATCCATGTGTTTTTCGAAGTCGCCGAACACATATGCCTTTGCAGCAATATAATAGCCCATAAGAAAAACGTCTTTCTTACGATCCTTTAGCTTGAATTTTGATTTGAGGTTTCCTTCAACATGGTAGGAACAATAACCATAGTATGAATCGGGAAACACTGTCCGAATACTGTTAATGATGCTATCATGTCGGTCAAAAACAAACATCAAATCGGTCACTGGTCCAAGTACATCTCGTAGTTTGATTAAGAACCACTCTCAAGATGCGTCATTTTCAAAGTCTCTCACTCCAAAAGCAATAGGATAAATCTGATTATTTTCGTCAAGTGTCACAGCTACAAACATGGTCCTTCGATATATACCATTTAAAAAAGGCCCGTCAATGGCAATTACCGGACGGATTGATGAAATAAAATCACACAGACAGGGGCCAAGAGCCATGAAGAAGTACATGAAATGCTCATCATCATCGGTGTGTATGTGCGTTACTGTACTTGAATTTCTTTGCTTTAACACATGGCAAAAATGAGGAAGTACTTAAAATAACTCGGATAGATCCCTGCACGCTAATACACTTGCTTCTTCTCTGGCTAGCCATGCCTTGCGATAGGACACAATCACTCTAAATTCTCTGTGTATATCATCTCGAATGTTATTTGGAGTGTAAATCCTACTTGGGTCTTGAAACTTGTCCATTACATATTCACCGCTAAATCGACTGCTTGCTTGACGGTGACCCGGCTGTAGTTGGTCGCTCCGGCAGGTGTGACATGTTTCAATTCTTTTAATAGACCAATATTCACCATTTGCATCTGTGCTAATTGTTCGAATGCGCCATTTACAGCTCTCAATAATACATTTCGCCTCAAACCTATCTAATGCAGACTTGGTAACCTTAAATTGGAAATGGTTTCTCAGTGCCATTATTTCTAATGTATCTCTTAACTCTTTCTTTGAATTGAAAATCTGCCCAGCACTTATGGCATCAGAAGCAGAACTAGACAACACATCTACCAAACGAGAATTGAAAGGTGGAATTGCCGGAAAATTGTGAGAAGTTGACAGACCTGACATATTCGAATGATACCATGTTGATTTGATTCTCTAATTTAGTCCATGCCCCAAGTTCGTAGTCGTATCAGTGTTCTCATCACAATAATTCCTACCAGGAGTCTTGATTATGTTCAGTGGAATGTCTAAGCCTTCGCTCTCCATACATGGTTGAGTATCAAAATGTTCATGTATAAGGCATTCATTGTACTAACACGGAGAGTATCCTTCGAAGAATGTAGGATATTCATGATGTATCGGTGAATGCTCTATAGTATTAATGTCAATCGGTGAGTGATCGAAACCCTAGTGGAATTGATTGCTTCCCCTAGAAGAAAAAAATGGTTATCCTTGCACATCCGAATTGACAGGTTGCAAAGGAGGAGTACAATGCACCTCGTAATCATCAGCAGTTATCTTCTCTGTAGTGACGTACAACGGACTGACCCGTCTAGACTCTGTAACCACAATAGTGCTAAGAAAACTAATTACATCAAAGTCCTCTACAATATTCACATATATAACGGAATCGGTTTCACTGTCTGTAAAACTTGTTTTCATATGGATTGTGAATTCTGCTTGATCTATTTCAATGCAGTCATATATCATGTGTAATAACTGTTGGAATTTGATGTTCTTCGGTACGGATAAAAGTCGGACCCTTCTACCACGGTATTTCTCAGAACCGTCTGATAATGTAACCCATGATCCGCCGTAATGAACCCCAATCGGTACAATCTCAGACATACCTAAAAGGTTACAAAATAATTTATATTTATTTAATTTACTGAAAAATTGTTTAGGTAAAACTTTAAATAATACAAATTTATACATAAATTAACAAAAATAATAATACAAATTTGTAAACCAAACCAAATATGTCCACCTTGTTTGGTTACCCTACCCTAACACTAATAATAAATAATACAACACAACACAACTTCCAAATTTTCTCAAAATCATCTGATAATGTAACATTCCACTGTCTAACTTAATACCAATAATAAATAATACAACACAACTTCTAATTTTTGTCTAACTCAAATTTTGTTGTGTATATCTAAATAAATTTTTTTATCAGATCTAAATTTACTATACTAGTTTTTTTTTTAAATAAAATTCTCATAATATTAAAATAAATTAAAGAATACAAGTGCTAATTAATTAAAAAATAAAACAATGAATACAACTGTTAAAACATTAAATAATAAAATTTACTTATTATCATCGGAGGTAGTTGGTGAGACAGAAGAAAGAAGAAGAAATGGGAAGTGCTGAGGAGAAATGAGAATGTAAATCAGTCAGTCGGTGTGCTCACTTTTACAATGTTATAAAATACTTAACTTACTATTTTAAATTCATTAATTTTGTGCTCGGTCTTGAGTACAAGCACAAGCCTAACTTCTTTTTTAAAATTCATTACTTTTTTTTCTTTATTACTTAAATAACTAAGTTTTTATATTTATAAAATATAATATACACAAATTATTAATTTAAAAATAATAAGAAATATTTATAAATATATATACACAAATTATTTATATATTTATTGACATTTTTTAAATTTATTTTATATTTATACCTAAAATTTTTTTAAAAAATTTAAAAAATTAAATGTTGAGGTGGAGCCCATAGATGCGAGTAAAGGTCCTCGGGTGGGCCTCACCTATTTTTTAATGTATGTTTAAATTTATTTTTAAATTAATTAAAACAATAAAGTAAATTAAAAAATAAATAATTTTTAAACTTTTTTTTAAAAAATTTTTTGTAATTTTTTTTAGGATTATTTTTAAAAAATAAATAATTTTAATTGTAATTTCAAAAAACAAATGTAAAACATTAATTATTATTTTTAAAATTTACATATTTACTTAATATTTCATTAAAATTTTAATTTTATTTCACTTCATTAACTAAATAATTAACTTATATATTTTTGTTTAAATTTAATTAAAAATTTTAATTTTTTTTTAATTTATTTTCATTTAATTTCTTTATTTTTAAAATTTACATAATAAATATATTATATTTGAAAATATTTT